>KN489340.1:0-11773 GCA_000787155.1 Scartelaos histophorus
CATTTCCAGAAAAACCCCAAAACACAACAAAAAGAAACCATCATTCAAAAAGTACAACTTGATATATTTTTGATACGAGCAGAAGTTTGACCTCAGCTCTCTCCAGGGCATACGGTTGATGTGTCCTTGAGCAACACACATTCCTGTTTTTCCTCCAGTGTCTGTGTATAGGAATGTATAAAGGTACATTGAGTGGGTGAATGGTTCTTTGATGTAAAGCAGTTTGAATGGTCCACGGAGGTAGAAAAGTGCTATCTATAAGTGAGACTTTTACAGATGTTCTTCTCTGTACGTAACGATTTCTCAAACAAATGACATTCAGCTGGAAAACACTTACCTGGTTGTGTGAATGCATTTTCCTCATACGTGGCCTTGTCTATATCTCCTTATCTTTGGCCATGTTTGCATCGGACAAGCACATAGTGACTCAGGCACTGTAGTTGCTCTATATTCTGTTCAATACTTTGAACATGATACAGGATACAACATAAATCTGAATTAAAATGTATTTTGTAGTTTATCCCGATACATGGACCAATTAAAATACTGTATTCTGAACACTACGAATACTTTTATGCTGAGAAACATTATATTATACAGTGCAAAACCTGACCCATAATTACAAACAGCTTTATTTTTGTTGCTCTGTTTGTTGCTGAGAAATGAAAATTCACATGGACATGAACTACAAGAGTTTTTTTTGTTTTTTTATTCAAGTATCACAAACATTTATGGCATGTCAGTACAAAAAAACAGTATCAAAGGATTCTGAAACAGCAGCAGCAGATAACAAAAGAAAATAATCAGTTAAATTAAAATAACAGTAAAATAAAAAGTGAGGGGTTCATTTAAAATCAAACAGATACATACGTTTCTGGGCATTCTTGTTCTCCATATTATTCAAAGATTTGAAATATAGTTTAAGGTTATTTAACAGGCTGAATTACAAGAGTAGTGTTCACTTTTTGCTCATTAATACCATGTAGTTTAAAAACAGAATCGCATGTACTGCTTTTATTTTAGGAAAGTAATTGTATTCTGAATATCACTGTGAAAAAAGTAACTGTTCCAAAATACTGTTCTCGATATGTATTGTTGAGACATGTACTAGTATTGAGTTTCTTCTGAGTTTCAGAGTAATGCCAGAAAATGCCATTCAGTAATCCTCTGTTTAAAAAAAAAAAGTTCTTTGCTTCTGAACCACAGAAAATACACATAAATATTCCCAGGATTGTTACGCCACAGGTAGACTCCCTGCTCAATTTTTAAATGCATAAATCATCACCAGACTTGTTCAGAGCGTTTCTTTTATTAAATCATTCCTCCTGCGTGCTTACATTAACACGTCCAGGCATGTTGGTTATTTTCTGGTTTACATTTGTTAATTCCCTCTGCTGCTCGTAGACGACGAGCTGCACCAAGCTTCAAGCTGGGAAATGACGTGTGCTTCTTTAACCGGCCATTATGTATGTTTTAAAGTATGAAGTGCCAAAACTAAAGCACTCAAGAGCGTTTAAGGGCCAATAAAAATCTGAATCACATCCTTTATTCTTAAAATATCTTTAAAATGAAACTTGACTGAACCATCTTCTACAATAGAACAGCATTTATTTCTATATTCACTTTTTAATAAGTGCTTTTATCTGCTGACAGCTTCCACTCTTCACACATCAGCAATAACGTATACGGCACCACCTCGAGTCGTTCTCCCCCTGCATGTATCAAACGTATATTGTTTAAAATGAGCAGGCAGCTTGAACTTGGGCCAGTCCAGTCGGGGAATAATTAACGTTGGCTGCGTGGCCCGTGGGTGTTTGCGTGGGCCGGGTGTTTATAGACTGGAGCTTGTAGATAGCAAACGCATCTATTTTACAAATGAACTACAAATGCGTCTCGGGGGGCTTGCGGCACAGAGAACTTTGCATCTCCTCTCTCGCTCCTCGCTCCGGGTGTCCTACACGAGTTCATATTAGATGTTTGCACACATGGGTTTTTTCCTGGAAGTGCCTTGGTGTTCCCTACTATTGTTCCTCCATGAGATAAAGTGTCTAGCTCCCTCAGATCCGTTGTCTTTGATATGCCAACGCGACACGATCCACGCGAGGCTTTATTTATAGACCAAACTACGCCGGGATATTAGCCTAGTATCGAGTTGTAGAGTAATTGGACACATCTCTCCATAAATAACAGCTGTAATGGTAGTGGAAGGTGAGACGACGGAGCAGGGAGGTGATAATGCACTGCCGAATCCAGATTTGCAAGTTTTTGTGTCCTAATATTTTGAGAGAAGCATTTGTCACCCGCTAAAAAAAAAAAAAAGAACTGTCACTAGGCTATGGCGAGGCGCAACAGATACGCAGCCCCTAAACAAATTACCAATTCCATTATTTCATTTGGTGCCATATCTAGGTAAAGAATGACATTACAAGCTGGTGTTGATGACAGCGGAGGAAGAAAACACATCTGTTAACAATGAAGGAGTCAAAAGCGCAGGAGAAAGATTAGGCGGTGATAAATGGCACATATAAGGAATGCACAGGGGCTCGTCATTTACAAGCAATTTGCAGGAGACAGTTTTGACATTTGGCGCTGTGCCCTTACGCATTAAGTGCTTTAGTATAACTTTGTCACACTTGTTTTGATTGCGCGCAGTAATGATTTTGGAGAAAATAAGAAGTGGAAATTGGCTTGTACGTTTTGGTTTATTATAACACCCCGAATAACAGATGTAAGACTAAAAATGAAAATCTAGCCAAGTTAAAATGACGTATATTAATAGAGTTTTATCGAGATTTGAATGCATTTCACTTGACAAGTAAAATTATATATCGACGGGAAAGGACTTTTTGCAGTTAAAATATGATCAAATGTCTTGCTACACTTAAAGATACATTCTGTAACTTTTCGGGGTGAGACTCCGCTAACTTTGTGCATGGAAAAGTGATTCCTTTGTCTGGAATGTTGCACAGTTTGGCATTAAACCTTCATATCTGTGGAGAGGCAGCCCTGCAGCAGTAAGAATGCGCAGTATTTTCATCCTATAAAACCACTTGTAATTGAATAAATGTAAGTTATATCTGTTTAATGTCTTAGAGTGGAACATTCCAAGAAGAGCAATGACATTTCCATAAAAACAAGCAGCTGTATTTAAATAAGAAACAAAATTTAATGCTGCCCGAATTAAGAAAAACAAAAAAAAGAGAAAATCTGTAAATTATTTTCATTGTCAAGTTAAATATAATTTAAGTCATTTTATGTTACCAAGATATTTTTCCAATGTAAAGCTCGATGACAAAGAACAATATAGGAACAAATAGACCTGGTTATGCAGGCTTTTGTTAGGGAGTATTTCTGTGTTTTGCAGTCCTGTATCTAACAAGGTGCAAAGGGAGTATCAGGTCTGGTTCATGCTTGGCCCACTGTAATCTGACCTGCTACAAGCTGAATGAACCGCATGTTCAAATACAGACCATATCTTCAAATGTCTTACCTTGTCTGAGGATCCACACTCTTGGTCTGGTACCGTGAGCATATTCTAAACTAAATATAATCACAACCACTTGCTAATAAATCCTGATATTCTTTGGAGATGTACCAATACTTGAGAAATGAACATACCTTGAGCTGCTTCTTACACAAGAAAAAAAAACACTCAATTAGACATACTGCTCTAAAAATGCGTTTCAGCGTTTTTCAGATAAAAAAAGACATTTCATACATGTAGTTGTGACAGTGAATAACATTATGAGGTTTTCAAACTGTTCGCGCTTGTGCCGACTGAATTAAAGGTGTGGCAATTAAAGGGATGAAAAACTACTATTACTACTACTACTACTACTACAAGTACATATTGGTTTGTACAACTGCTTTATTTGACATGTGAGACACTGTTTTTACAAGTACAAGATATTTATGACATCATTTTAATTCCATAAATGACAGATCTGTTTATCTCTGGGCTGATAAACACAAAATAAGTAGGATAATTGAAAAAAGGAACAGTGTCAATACATTTTAACTTAATGAGTGCCTATTACGCAAAATTGACTTTCACAGCTTTTAAACATGTTATAGTTGTTCTCTCTCGCCATTTACTTACCTGAAGTTGTATTTGGGGTGATTTGTGCAAGTTTGAGCAATGTTTAATCACTTATTTTCAAGATGCCATGTTGCTGCTCAATCCCCATTTTCAACACCACTGGCATACGCACACTGTACTTACTTGTACTTACTTACTTACTTACTCTGTACTTACTTTGTTCTCCAATTAGATTTTCTTGATCAGTGATATGCGTAGGATTCAGCAGCGTCACATAGTCATTTTGGTAAAATTAAAACAAAAAATTCTGCTTTTCGCTAACTTGATCTGCGGCTGTTCACTGGAGGTGCTGACAACTGCACTATTCTTTGTCGTGATAATGTGCCCATTGGACAACACAGTTTTTTTATGTGGAAATCAGCAGACTTGTTTCTTTTATGAAGAGATCACTATTGCCATTTAAAATATGCAAATTATAACAATGATCCACGGGTGTCGTAGATTCTAACTATATAGTAGGCACAAACACAATGGGGCTTCTTTAAAAGATTTCAATATCCTAATTCATGGGCCTGTCCAAAACTGAGTCTAAAGCGTTATCTATTTTTTATTATCTTTTTTTGTTAGCATTAAGCAGAAAATGACTATTTTTACGTGCAGAACGTGTGATTTTTGACAATAATGGGAAAGATGAAATAGGGGTTATGGAGGTTGGGTAGAATTTTAAAAAAAGCTCAAGGATGATTGCGAATGGACAGTGAAAGAGAACATTGAAACAGTATTAGTGATATGAGTCCATAAAGAGCTCCAGGTCGAAGGCACTAGGGGTCAGTGTGGTTGTGCAAGGTTCCCTGACAATGGTCAAAGCTGAGCAAAGTGCATCATCAAGGCTTTCAATGCTTTGCTAGAAATTCCCATCACCAGCTCTTTACACCACTTACTCTAAACATGAGGGAATTAACACAGTTTCGCAATGTTAAAATATACACTTTTACAAATGGCTTATAGAATATAAGCTCTAAACCAAGGGGATTACATAGACCACAGTCCTTCGCTTAGTCTCATTGTGGAACACTGATTGGGGCTAGTTTGTGTTGAAGATGTTTCTGAATTGTTGTCCTGTCCTCCACCAGAAAAGTTACACAATGCACCTTTAAAACTACTATTAAGTAATAGTAGTTTTAAAGGTGCATTGTGTCACTTTTCTGGTGGAGGGTCTGTCAAATGCTTTTCTCCATGGAGATATTATTGCTTTGTCTGGATTTTTTTACAGTACGATATTAAACCTTTTTATCTTCATGGAGACCAAACCACACCAAGTTGCAGGTTCAGATCTATGCAGAGACCTCACTCATAGTAAAAATGCCTGCTTTACTAGGTATTTTTGAGCTATAAAACCACCTGTACATTAATAAATGCAATTTCAGAGCTATTTAAGGTCATAGTGTGGAACATTTCAGGCAGAGTAACGACATGGCATTATATAAGATAGTAACATTTCAGAATTAACACAAGGCAGCTATCAAATAAAGTGAGAAGATTCTTTGGCAGACAAGTCGCACTGCGCTTCAGCACAAACTCCCCACAGCAGCTCTGTCCACTGTTGCTCCCCTGTGCTGGACACACATCTGGCCTCTGAGCTCCTGTTTCTGTTGGTCCCATAATCTGTGGGTGTCACTCAGGCCCTAGTCCACAGCAGCTGTACACTCGTGCATCAGTGAGTCATCATACATCCATCACACAGTAATGAGGGCTGCTCTCCTGTCTCCTGTCCACGGCTTTATTAGTGCCATATTCGAGCTCCACTCCCTCGGCCGCGCACTGTGGCTGCTTCACAAACCAAACTGTAAGAAAAGCTCACCGCCTCGACAGTAAACAAGGTCCTCGGGTGGCAAGGACAGGCTCCCTTCACCAGTCGGGAACCTTTTTAGAATGCCGTAAATCTCGGTTAATCTCTCCTACATAATGCATTAACTACCTGTTTTTAAACGCTGTAAGTGTGTGTTTCTCTGCTTTTAATTGGCACTGGGAAGAAGGAGATGTACCATATTGTGAGGAATCTAACTGGCTTATATCTCTGCGCTCTAATCAAAAAAGTGTGAACATCTCACTTGTTTTGCTGTTTATTCCACACAAACTGCTGCTCGCTGCAGCAGCTACAAATGCAAAACACTTGTGCTTCCTCTGCACCAGATGATATTTTGCTGAAAACACCTACACAGGTTGTTGAGAATAGCAGAGGGGAAAGCAGGGTTTCATGAATAGGTTAACGTGCTGTTGTGATGCATTGACCACAGATTTAACTATAGTAGGAAATGAGCAGCTTCTCTGTGTATCTGTGTATGTTTTATTGTGGGCAGAGCTGTGTGGTGATATTAAGGTCAGACCATGTGAGAGGCACGGACAGACTCTTCAGGAACCAAAACAACACAGTTAAATTTACACTCTTACTCTCTCTCTCTCTCATTCTCTCTCTCTCTCGTGGAAAACGTGCTTGGTTCATCTTATATTCACAAGGTCCTGAAGATGCATAATAAATCTCTCCTTTCAGAGGGGGATAGAATCATTGGGATTTTAAGATGGGGGCCTTGAGTTTGTTTGTTTCATTATTGAAATGTGATTTACATCTTTTGTGTTGAGTATCTTTACTCTGTCGCTGCCCAGGCCAATAACAAGTGTCATTTTGTGTTTTTTGCAGAGCAAGACAAATCAGTCCACTGCACGGATGAATGTCGCGCATTGGGACATTCTGACAGATGCTGGATGCCAAAGTTACGGGTAGGAAGCCAAGCAGACAGCAGCGATAATCGCACCAACCTTTTCATCCCTGTGGGAATGGATGCCATGGTAGAGACAGAGATTTATGGCACCATCAGCTGCGGCAGCGGGAGCAGCAGCAGAAAAACCCTCAGCACGTTTGGGAAGGAGCAGCGGGACAGTACAATCCAAGTGGCCAATGTCAAACCATACTTCAAATCTCAGCGCGCTCTGAGCCCGCCGCTGCAGGAGACCCAGGCCAATACTAGTCCTACTAAGACAGATCCCTCTCCTCGGGACCATGAGGCCAAGCACGAGCCCAAAGAGGAGCGGGAGGGGGGCCCCGACAGCAGTGCCTACGGCCCTCCGGACGGCCAGTGCTCTCCTCTGCACACGGTGCTGGAGGAGCCGGCCTACGTCACCTCTGAGCTCAGGCCCAAGTCTCTGTCCAGCAATCTGATTCACAGCCCTGTCATCAGCCAGGAGTGCCCTGTGGACCCACGGGACTCTGGGAACTGACCAATCACGTGCAGCGCTGCCACCTGTGTGAAGTTATGACCACACGTCAGTGACCAACAAGTGTTTTCCTTTGTCCAGACACGCATTGTATAACCAAAAACCATCAGCTCTGTCTGTTTTCTTTACTCGTGACTTGTCGTGTTTCGGTGATCCGTGTCCTTGACTGCTGTGACAGTGGGGGAGGGGAGAAAAAACAGAGCTTAAACCGGGCTTCAAGTGTGTTTTCATGGTGTACTGTACCTGTCAATTTAGATGTCTGTATTTTGCACATTTCAAGCTCCAACTTTGTGAGGCTGTTGAACAAATTGCTACTGTTAAGCTATTGAGTCCTGTCTGCTTTTGTACAGTGAAGCTTTCTGTCTTCATTTAGTGTATAAGGTCCATCTCCAGTCTCATGAACACACGATACATATCAGTGACGTTCCATACAAAAGTGAAGTGTCTTATGAACTGTTTAACGGTGGTGCAACAGGGAATGTCCCTTTTCATAAACATGTTGAGTTTCTTACAAACGTTTTTTAAGAATGTATTTGTATTTTATTGTTGTCCTCTTCCCGCGGTTTCTGTGAAAATAAGCTGAGCTTACACGTGAATGTGGGCTACTGTAACTGTTGTGATTTTATTAAATTTGTATACACTGTGTGCATGGATGCTGTTCTTTTCACTAGACTTCACAAGCTGTCTTTTCATGTGTGAAAGAGGTACATTTATGTCTACAGGTGCTTATTACATGTGATGAACAAAAGAAGCGCTAAAACCTTTAGCTCCACCGTAGACAGTAGAGAGTGGATTGTGGGTCGCTATGCTGCTACAAAACATTTTAATTTCTACTTTTTCAAAATAACATTAAAGATGGAACTGTCTCCAGTCGCTGTGTTAGCGCCATTCTTGACAACACACTGTGGGGCTCAATGCGGGAGCTTCACAGGCATCAATATCTAACATCAGCCATCATTGTCACGCTTCATTGTTCCTGCTCTGTGACCTGTGAACTTTTTCACCCTTTGCACTCGTTCAGCTAATGACCACCAAAAGTAGCATTCCCAAATTAAAACCACCTTAAGCTTTCCAACCAGTCTCTTTATCTGCATGAGTAGTCAGGAGTTTCCCAGGAGAAGGCCATTTTAGACTTTATGATGAAACAAGCTGAAATGATCTAAGTAGTAGTGCAGGAAAGTCTGACTTGACATAAAAATAAATACATAAATAAAAATCAATCGAGATACCCATCCAGTGCAGAGTTTAGTTTGATTTAAAATTGTAGCACCTCCAAGTAAGACAGGTGTTGTGGAATATGACGCTCTGTAGTGAAAAATATAATAGACAATACAGCATATGTGGGGAAAAGACACTAAATTGTACCTAATCAGTCTGCACTGCTGTCATCGATGCATTCAAATTTGGCAGAATCAAGCATTCCTGAATATACACCACAAATATTATGTGTGAAAGTATTTGGAAAAGAAAATACTGAGTGCTAGAGAATACGAGTTAAAAATGTTGCGATCTCTTGGCCCATTTGTACTGTCTATGAATAGCTGCAATGTAAAATAGCAGTATTTTAAAAGTCAAGGAGACACTTCAGAATATACAAAAGACAATCCGACTTGTGCTTTCAATCAGTGACTAAAAAGTGATTTAATCCCTCGAAATTCTTGAATTTTTAAATGAACGTGATGCTGTGTTGTTCATTGTCAAATTGCAAGCCAGAAATACACTGCTACAAGGTTACACATGCAAAGCAAAAAAATACATTTCACTGCCATTCCCCCAAGGTTGTGTGGCAGGGGAACTTAATAAATAGGGAATTTTACAGCATTGCAACCAGCCCTCTTTTCTAATAAGAGTCAGATAGAGCCAAATGTGCTGTGCTTGCTTTCATTCAGTGTAGTGACACAGGGCAGACACATTAGAGGAGCGCAGATCATTTTAACGCCTTAATGTTTATTTATCCCAACCCAAGACTTACGCACAAATGTTGCAACCGCTGCGTAATAGAGTTCTGAAAAAACTCCATCCTATTTGCAAGACACAGTGTCATTTAGCATAACCACACATTTGCTTAATATGTATTTGCCATCTCAAAAACAATCACACTAAAGCTTTTCTTACTTTAGTTTCCCCATTTGGAGAGGCTGACTTGTGCGCCCTATTCTTTGTTATTGTAGGCCTCTAAGTGAACGCTGTCATCTACAGAGAGCTGACACCATGTGCGTGCACTTCTTCCTCAGGGAAAACACATTAATTTGGATTTTGATTTGCATTTGTTTTGGTGGCGGTATTGACACAATTCCAGACCTAGATGTCTCATCTCAGCAGGCTGCTCTGATGAGCTCATCTGCATAAGTTGAAATACTCTTTGAGAGAGCGCAGGCTGCGTGGGTCACAGCCACTCATTCCATTCAAACACATACACTAGAAACATCAGGATTTTACATGGGAATGTGTCCTTTTACAGCACCTGACGCACAGAGACGAGGCAGGTGATGAGACAGGAGACAAGACAGGTGAACACAGTGTCAAGTAGATCACAGAAAGCCCAGTTGTAGGTTCAGTTCCTTTAACACCACATCAATTAGACATGTAAAACAGTTACACTTGTGTCATGCTTGGAAGCAAAAGCCCTGCTTAATTAACACTACAGTACGGCGGCGCCACACAAAAAGTGCAGTGTTTTTGAATGCAGATGAAGGACTGGCAGCCTGGCGTATGAATATGACTTGTCTCTCCGAATGATTACAGTCACACTGAAAGGGAATTACAGACAATGAAAGCGATCTGCGTAATACCTCCATTCTTCTTGCATTTTACATACACAAATGATGTATTCAGATGAAAATAGAATGAGCAGTGTAGCATTCACTTGTGAAAAATTGACACGCTCACCCCGAGTACTTAAGCTTTTAATTCAATAATTCAATATTGCAGGCGATTAAGAGCTTGTCTTCCCTACCTCCGCCCCAGTGCGACGGGTTGTGCTCTGACAGCCCCCATCCAAGTCAAACAACAAGAGTAAACAACTGCACGGCAAAAGAGCGCTGAGTTCCGAGATGTCATTGAACGCAGCGTCAAAGCCTTAAGGGCAGAAATATTAAAATTCAGCTCCCAGGTCTATTTGCATGTTTGTTTATTGCTCTGGATGCAAGCGCTCATAAAAATACATAAAGTGAAACCAATTAGCAAGGAGCAACCCTCCGTATGTCGCTAAATACTCATTGCTATTACACGCAGCCTTAAATGTAGTACTTTCATTAAGAAATTGAAGTAAAAACATGCTCGAACGTGATACATCTATAGTAAACAGCTAAAAATTACTTTGCGCCAGTGCGTTTTAAATTATTAAGTAATTACCAAAAGTATCACCCCGAAGGCTATAAATTTAGCAATGTTCCTTGGAGGTGTGGGTGATTTATCCAAGCATAAATACAAAGCAAAGCGTGAATGAAAGAAAATACTTTGAAGTACAAAAACCTACAACAGCATGTCTAAATTAGTGCTCCTAACTCATATTCAAATTATTCATTAAGGCAAAGTCAATTTCTGCATGCAAGATTAAACGGAGACGACAATAAGACCGTTTTAATGAAAATTCCGAATTAGTGGTTTAAACATGCGCCTTCAGAATGGAATAAGCTATGGCTGTCAAGGGTAGCAATTATACTGCAGTCGATATTGGCAACTTCCCATTCTATAGGTTGAAATTGTTGGTGGACAATAAATTATGCAATGAAACAGATCTGAATTCCCTGCTCCTCCATTCACTAGTCCATGACCTTTTCGAGCACTCGTCTTAACATTTAGAGAGAAATAAATGAATCTTTAATCTATGCAGGGGTCTATTATAGTTCATAAAAGGGAATAAAAGCAGCCTGATCATGATCCTGGCTGACCTTAAGACAGATGATAAACAAATGGCCAATTTAAATATAAAAAAGTAGTGTAATCTCAACAGCAGGGCATCGCTTTGTCTGTACTTTGTAGATTTGATTGGTCAGAGCCACAATGTCATTTCAGATTTCTTTATAGAAGCTTCAAAGTCTTTTTCAAAGTGTTCTTTTTGAAGCAGACGTAATATGCAGAAGAGACTTTATGAGTTTTGGACCATTTCGTAATTGTTCCTCCACCATTAGCGTAGTTAGAGTTGTGTTTTTACTGACGCATGCAGGTCTTCACCACATATTTAAGTTGTGCTGTTATTTGAACACCTGGCAACAAAACAAATATATGTAAAAAATAAAAATAAACTGAATGATGTTTTAGTTTTGGAAGAAATGTGTGGTCAACTAAAGACATGTCCTGCCCATCAATTACCGTATTTTTCGGACTATAAGGCGCATCTAAAATCGTTCCATTTTCTCAAAAATCAACAGTGGCCTTATAATCCAGTGGCCTTATGTATGACCTTTGGTTGTGTTTAACCTCCAACCGATTTTATGTTATAACATTACGGCTAATAAC
>JACN01151108.1:0-21087 GCA_000787155.1 Scartelaos histophorus
GAGAAAGAGAAAGAAAGAGAAAGAGTGGTTAGAGAGAGAGAGACAGAGACAGAGACAGAGAAAGAGTGGAGAGAGAGAAAGAGAGATAAAGAAAGAGAGAAAGAGAGGAGAGAGAGGGAGAAATAAAGAAAGAGAAAAAGTGGAGCGACAAAGAGATAAAGACAAAGAGTGAAGAGAGAGAGACAGAGAGAGAGAAAGAGAGGAGAGAGAGATAGAGAGGGAGAAAGAAAGAGAAAAAGAGTGGAGAGAGAGAGAGACAGAGAGGGAGAAAGAGTGGAGAGAGAGATAGAGAGGGAGAAAGAAAGAGAAACAGAGTGGAGAGAGAGACAGAGAGGGAGAAAGAGTGGAGAGAGAGATAGAGAGGGAGAAAGAAAGAGAAAGAGTGGAGAAAGAGACAGAGAGAGAGAAAGAAAGAGAAAGAGTGGAGAGAGAGACAAAAAGAGAGAAAGAAAGAAAAAGAGTGGAGAAAGAGACAGAGAGGGAGAAAGAGTGGAGAGAGAGAGACAGAGGGAGAAAAAGAAAGAGTAAAAGAGTGAAGAAAGAGACAGAGAGAGAGAGAAAGAGTGGAGAGAGAGACAGAGAGAGAGAGAAAGAGAGAGAGTGAAGATAGAGACAGAGAAAGAAAGAGAAAGAGTGGAGAGAGAGAGATAAACAAAGAGAGAAAGAGTGGAGAGAGAGAGAGAAATAGAAAGAGTGGAGAGAGAGACAGAGATAGAGAAAGAAAGAGAAAGAGTGGAGGGAGAGAGACAGAGAAAGAAAGAGAGAGTGGAGAGAGAGAGATAAACAAAGAGAGAAAGAGTGGAGAGAGAGAGAGAAATAGAAAGAGTGGAGAGAGAGACAGAGATAGAGAAAGAAAGAGAAAGAGTGGAGGGAGAGAGACAGAGAGATAAAGAAAGAGAGAAAGAGTGGAGAGAGAGAGAGAGAGAGAAAAAGAGTGGAGAAAGAGAGAGCGGGAAAAAGAGTGGAGAGAGAGACAGAGAGAAATAAAGAAAGAGTGAGAGGAAAGAGAAAGAGAGAAGGAAAGAGGAAGAGGATTGGATGGATTGAGAGAAAGAGTGGAGAGAGAGAGACAGAAAGAAAGAGAAAGAGTGGGAAGAGAGATGGAGAGAGAAAGAAAGACAAAGAGTGGCGAGAGAGAGAGAGAAAGAAAGAGGATTAGATGAAGTGAAAGAAAGAGATACAGAGAGAAGAGAGATGGAGGGAGAAAGAGAGAAGAGGGATTAGATAGAGAGGAAGTGCTAAAGAGAGAGAAGAGAGAGACAGAGAGGGAGAATGAAAAAAAGAGGAAGAGAGGGAGAATGAGAAGAAAGAAAGAAATAAAGAGACAGAGAGAATGAGAGAGAGACAAAGAATTTGATGGAGTGAAAGAAAGAAGGAGATGAGATTGAAGAGAGAAACGGAGAGAATGAGCGAGGGAGAGAGAGTTTCTTTTGTGCGATTTTGGTTCTTCAGATATTAACAGTTTCAGAACAAGGAAGTAGAAAATCAATCTGAAGATCAAGATGAAGAATCAGAGAAATTTGCAGATTTAGTTTGTCTCATTTTTGTGTCTGTCCTTCAAAAACATCAGATTTTGTCCTTAAAATGACATGAAGTTCAAATTATAAATCATCAGTTTCTCTTTAAGACCTGTGTGAAGTTGGCCCCATCAAACTCACACCTCCACAAAAACTATGTCTGTCGTTTGTGCTTCGTTTGTGCTGCAAAAAGTTTCATTTGTGCTATTTTGTTCTTCAGATATTAACACATTTATTTTGGGTCAATGATGTCATTTAGCCCCTCAGAATGTTCAATAGCCTCAAAACAGGCAAAAAAATTGTACGAAACGTTTGTATTTTGTTTGTACCTTGACAATTTTCATTTGGGCAAGTATATTTCTAAAATTATGTTTGTGGAAATAATATTATATAATTTCCACCAATCCAGACTGTTCCACAGCCTCAGATTGTTTCTCTTCACTAGTTTTGTGGAGTTTTGCTAAAGCTGCTGCCTCAGCTGAGCGGAAATGACATCACATAATTACCACAAAAATAATTAATATTTTTTTTAATATACTCACACAAATGAAAATTGTCACAGCACAAAACTGCACAAAAGAAATACAAATGTTTCCTATAATTTTCTGCCTGTTTTGAGGCTATTGAACATTCTGAGGGGCTGAATGACGTCATCAGCCCAAAATAAAACTCTTATTTATAATTTGAACTTCATGTCATTTTAAGGACAAAATCTGATGTTTTTGAACGACAGACACAAAAATGAGACAAACTAAATCTGATGGTTACACTGCAAATTTCTCTGGTTCTTCATCTTGTTTTCAGATTGATTCTCTCAGATTGATTCTCTACTTCGTTGTTCTGAGATGCATCATTATCGTCTAGAGGGAGTTTTTTGAAGAGAACTTGTCCGGTAAAATGATGTGTCCATACAGAAAGATCATTTCACTACTTTCAAGTCATTTTCTGATAGATTTAAGTGTTTATATCTTAAGCTTTTGTGATGCACAATGGAGAAAGACAAATGTTCAGATAATTTTGTATTGTCACATAAAATGTTTGTCACTTTACTTTTACTCACGTTGCAGTAACAATATGCTCTTAGAAAAGTACAATCTCAAATAAATGTGAGTGACTCTCCTCCTTTGAGCCGCAACTCAAAACATGTTTCAGAATGAAGCATTGGCCCCGCCCACTCTCTGATCAACCATTTTGACAAACACATGTCACAGCCCATTGTGTCCTCATGGTTCTCATCCTACGCCCTCTCTCATTGGCTGTGTTCACGCTTACATCATAAACAAGGAAGACGTTTGGAAAGAGGCAATTGCAGTTTTGGCGGGATCTTTTTATGTTCTTTTCACGTCTATTTATGCACGTTTCTGTTATTTTATTATTGTATTTGGATTGTAAGTCTGATGTGACACGCAAAACATTTGATTTGAACCCAACAGGCAATAAGATATTTATGTCCAAACCCAATGCTATTAAAATCCCACTATATTCATACACTCACTAATGACACACGGAGGCTAAAATAGTTTTGGCCACTAACTGATGCAGAGACGCAAAATACACTCATGAACTCATGAAATAGCGAAAATGATTAGAAGACTTTATTCATCACCTGTGGTAAAGCTGTGAAGTTTTTAAGTATTTAAACCACATTAACCATAGAAATTGTGACTCCAGTCCATGAAACATCAGTATTAATCCAGTTTGAGGCGTTATTTAAAAGTAAAGAGGTGAGATAGTTCCTCACATGTGTTTGTTTATCCACACAGAGCACAGACTGAGGTGAAGCTGCAGATTAACAGTGACAGTGACTCTACTTCCTGTGCACTTTATCTCTAATCTTTTATGCTTTGAAAATTCTGTATCTGAAGTATTGCACCACATTTCACACATAATAATAACACTTTTGACTTGTATCTAAACTGAAGTGCAGAGCTGTGATCTCTGAACACTTTAGAGTCTCAGAGCGAGTGGTTTCTGAACACTTGAGTCTCAGAACGAGTGGTTTTACTGTAGACAGGAAACAGGAAACGCTCTGATGTGTCCGAGTCTGAGACCAACACAAGATCTAAATATTTGTCTGAACCTGTTGGACTTTGGTCGGGTTTTCGTGCTCTATTGTGAACATAAATAATGATGAGAGAACATGTAATGTGATGATTCCTAGCACTAGCGGCTACGACATAAATAGCGATAGCGATACAGCTAACAGGAAAACAAAAAGAATGGCAGTTTCTCCTCGACATTTGTACTGGTTCTGATCTGTCCAAACAGCAGATTCACAATACTGCAGCATTTGTACATGTAGATCAGTCGGGTCAAATTTGGTGCAGCTGTGACTTGGACTTGGAAATAGAATTATAACTTAGAGGCCAAATAATATAATGTGTTTATGTTCCCTCATCCAGACAAGTAACTGCTGCTGCTGCTGCAAAAAAAAAAACTTCAGTTGAGTTCCATATTTTCCCAGTTTTGCTGAGCAAGATGATGGTGAAGAAGGAATTAATTGCCTGGTCTGAAATAAACACCTGGTCTGTAAAGTGATAATAAACAGCCCGGCTGTTATTTGGTGTTTTATGGTACGTTTACTGTAATTAATTGAATTGAATTGAAATGAAACATTAGTAACAGTGTGGAGTCTTGGTGTTTCTATCACAGACGACTGAAACATGAATCACTCCAATACAACTTCAACAGGACAATAAGAAGGAAGTACCACAAAAGCTCTGAAAAGTCCAATTTGAATTGAATTTATTTTATTCATTCACTTGATTTAAGATAAGCAGAGATAGTTTAGGTAACAAATCTCATATTCTGAGTTCATAAAAACAAACTGGATGTAAATGAAACTGTTTTTCACTGACGACCTGGAGCAGACTGAAGCTCCTTCTCACGTCTGCTCAATCCGTCTGGAGTCACGACCTCTGACGGGGCATCTGGGTTTTTGTTCTACTCTCTGACCCCCCTCTCTCCTTCCTGTTTCCTCTCTTCTATTTTCTATCCTCTCTCCAATCTCTCTCTTACCTCCACACTCCTCCTCTTCCTCACTCCTCTCTTCTTCACTTCCTTTTCTCTTTCCTCTCTCCTCTCTCTCCTCCTATTCCCTCTCTCTGCTCCCTTTTCTTCTCCTCCTTCTTTCTGTATTTCTCTTCTCTCCTTCTTTCTTGCTGTTTTCTCCCTCTCTTCTCTCTCCTCTCTCCCTCTCCTCTCCCTCTGCTTTCCTCTCTTCTCCCCCTTTTCTCTCTGTTTCGGTTCTCCTCTCTTCCTTTTCATTTTTCTCCTCCTCTCTCATCCCCTCTTCTCACCTATCCTTCTCCCTCTCTCCTCCTTTCTATCTGTTATTTATCCTTCTCTCCTCCCTTCCTTCTCTCTCCCTCTCTCTGTTCCTTCTCTCCTTCTCCTCTCACTGCTCTTCTGTTTCTCTCCTCCACCATCCTCTCTTCTCCCCTCTCTCTCTTCTCTAATCCCTTTCTTCTTCCTTCCTCCTGCTCCTCTCTGTCCTTCCTCTTTTCTTTCTCTCTTCCTTCCTCTCTCCTCCCTGCTTCTCTCTCCTCCTCCTTCTCCCTCTTTCCTCCCCTCTTCTCTCACCTCCTCCTCTCTTTCTTTCCCTCCTCCTATCTCCCGCCTCCTCTTCCCCTCTCCTCCTTCTTCTCTCCTCTCCTCCCTCCTCTCCTCTTTCTCTCCTCTTTTCTCCCCTCTTCTCTCAAAGCCTCCTCTTTTTCTTTCTCTCCTCCTCTTATTTCCTCCCTCCTCTCCTCTTTCTCTCCTCCCTGCCTCTCTCTTCTTCTTGCTTTCCTTCTCTCTGTTTCTCCTCCCCTCTTCTCTCTCCTCCCTCCTCTTCACTTTCTCTCCTCCTCTCATCTCCCGCCTCCTCTTCCTCCATCCTCTCCTCCTCCTCTCTTTCCTCCCCTCCTCTCTCCCCTCTTTCTCTGTATCTCCTCCCCTTCTCTCTCCTCTCCTCCCTTTATCTGTATCTCCTCCCCTCCTCTCTTCCTGTGTATCTCCTCCCCTCCTCTCTTTCTCTCTCCTCTTTTTCTCTGTATCTCCTCCCTTCTTCTCTCCTCCCCTCTTTCTCTGTATCTCCTCCTCTCCTCTCTCCTTTCTCCTCTCTTTCTCTGTATCTCCTCCCCTCCTTTCTTTCTCTGTATCTCCTCCCCTCCTCTCTCCTCCCCTCTTTTCTCTGCTCTTCCTCTAATCCTGGCCCGTTGTCCTGACCTCAGTCCCATTTTTAAAGTGGAGCAGCTGCTCATTTACAGTTCATCAGAAAAGTGATAGTCATTTTCTGATAGATTTAAGTGTTTAGATCTTACACGCTTTTTGGCAGTGTGAATGAACAATACTAAAGCTTTGGTCAGACTCGCTTGTAAACTCTGTGATGTTTTTGCCTGTGTCCCTCCCTGATGCTGTGAATCCTGCTGTGACATCATTAAAGGTGCTGTAGAACGATCCTCATGCCTCTGCTTGTTTTTCCTTTTTGCAAGCTACAACAGAAATCAACTGGGACTTTAATACCATATTATGGAGTATTCCAGGCAAAGCACACTGCAAAATTGAGGATAAGAACTTAAATCTATCTGAAAATGACTTAAAAGTATTGAAATGATCAGTCCATGCAACAAGATCATTTGACTTGACATGTTCTCTTAAAATAAACTCCCTCTAGACTAGAATGAAGCATCTCAGAACTAGGAAGTAGAGAATAATTCTCAAAACAAGATTAATAAAGTGATATGAGTTTTAAAATCAGATCAGAGAAGTTTACAGTGCAGTAACTTTTCACGAAGATGAGCAAAAGGCACAGCTGTGAAGTGGGAACCATTTCAGGAGAGTAGAAAATTGTGAGAAGGACAAAGGTTTAGAGCTGTTTGAAGTTTGATTTTCAACTAAAAGGTGAGAATGACTGAACTGAAGCTGGTGTGTGACTGTGATGCTGTTTAATTGCACAAATCAGGCCATCTGTTGTTGTAATTTCAGCTAAATAATTTCATTCCAGTCAGACTGTGTTAAAGTAGACTGAGATTAAAGTATAAGAGACTTCAGACAAAGCAGAGCCTATAGTTAGCATCACACCCCATCTATATTTCATGTCTTCAGAAAAAGTGAATGAGGTGGCGTGTCCAAACTCTTGACTTTTCGTGTTCCTGAGACACTTTCACATTTATGCTTGTGAACCAGGAGGGCACTGATTCCTTTTATATTTATTTTTACATCCAAATAAGATTAAAGCTGCTGAGTTTTGTCTGATTTTGAGGCAGGGCAAATGGTTTTAATTTATTTCCGCTGTCGTCCATGCGCCTCCTCCCCCTCCTGTAGTGGTGGTCCTGCCTAACCTCATCACCTGTCACTCGCTCTGTATCAGGCACTTAGGCTCTTTGTCTGTCCTCCCCTCCCCCCTCGTCCACCCCCTCTCCTCTCCTCTCGTCCATTACCTCAGCAGCTGCCCGGGGAAAAGTCCTGCTGTAATTCACTCATGGATTCAAAGCGCAGGAGCTTCTCGTGTTCCTGTGCTTTGTGGGGACATCCCTTCATTCCTGGAATAATATTAATATCGCACAATAATAATTATTATTATTGTGCGATTTTGAAGCCGCTGTGCTCCTCACGTGTGGTGTCACTGTGAGATCATAAGCACTAAACATCAGCAACTCTACGGTAACAGCAAATAAAACAGAGCGTGAGGGGCAGAGGAGCGACAGACACAGAGACACATTATACAAACTCCAGATACAATGGTCCCCTGTTTATTTTTTTGCTATTATAATATATGTTTTGAGGCTGTAAAACACCTCATCACCTCACACTTTATACTCTGCAAAATCAGTGTTTCCTAAACTTGTTTTCTGGGGACCCATATTTTAAAAGTCACAAACCTTCACGACCCAGTTCAATATTGAATGACTTTTTAACCATATTAATTCATATATTTAAACAGAGTGGACCACTATATGATGTTCCATTATAACTCCAGGCTCTGGTTCATTTACACAAATGTGTAAATAGGGAAATTTATACTGACTCCTTTGGCTGCATTGTTACTCACACAGCACCACAATGGATCCAAACACCACATTTGTGAACTGCACTGAACTTTTACCTGGAGTAAGGAGTGGGAGGATTTTAGTAGAGATTTGGCTTCAACTTTATGCTTTGATTTGGTGCATTATTCATTCCATAGCTGGTGGTGATAAACTACTGACAGAGACAAGGCTGCTAATCTGCACCATCAGTCCACCAGACCACCACCAGCTCTCACACCACTTTCATACTAGACAATATGCACCTTGCCTAAGGACACCACAATAGTTTTTTTTTCTTTTACCACTATTGCCCCACTGCAGCACCAGATTTTCCCAGTGGTCTCCCAACCAGGCCTAGCCCTGCTTAGGCTTCTGAGATCTGACGAGATCAGGCTTTAACAAGGAGTTTTGGACATGACAAGGATATCAAAATAAGTCCAATGCTTAAAAGTCTGTTAGAAAACTCCTCTTGTGTCTGAAAGTTGGTAAAGTGCTTTATGAGGATGTTGTGAATGTATAAGGTAAATGAGCAAGACGTCTGGACCACTGCAAACTGTTGCAAATGATCTAGTTCAGTTTTTCACATTTTTAACACAGTAAAATCAGGTACAATAAAACATCCTTTCCAAATGGTTCAGCTCATGCATCTGTCATTGTGGCAGCACAATGGATCTTATGCACATTTGAATAAATATACTTGTATACACACAGAGACAAATCACAGGCAGTTTCACAGGGAGAGAAACAGTGTCACAAACATATTAGAGCAAATGAAAGCTGCAAACACACAGAGACTGCACTGTAAAACAACTTCAACAACACAACATTATGTGTGTCTGTCGCTGAGCCTGAGCTGAGACGGGCCCGAGTCTGCAGAAGTTTGTGTATCTGTCAGATTGTAGATTTGTTGACCTGATTTATGGTTAAAGCAGACATATTATGCCTGATCTCTAATCTCTGACACTTGTGTATCACTATGGTATAAAATGTTATAGTTTGGACATTTTAAATCACAATATTAATCTAAAACCGTGGAAAAATCATCAGAACAAAGCACCGCATGCTGTGTGCGCCTCCTATGGATAACTGCACCTCACTTTTTTAATTTGTATCCCAGTCCTTTGTATATCTCTGAATATCGAACTGGAGAAGGAAGTGTTTACATGGTGCTGAAAACAGAGTTAGATCTGAGCGGTGACGTTCTGAATACAGGAGAATGAAGATAACTCAAACATGCATGAATCACTGCAAATACAACTTCAGAAGAAACAACTACAACACAGTTAAAGACTCTGAAAAGATTCATCTGCAGAAAAGTCCATCCATCCATCCATCTTCTCCCGCTTAATCCAGCTGGGTCGCAGGGGCAGCACGCTGCCCATTACTCTATGCACCAGACCCAGACCCTATGAACCCCTCTGCAGGTGGTGAGCCCACAGGAGGGAGGGACTCCCCGCCGGTCCCTTGTTGTAAACTGTTCATAGGGTGTTGCATGTTTTTGGTTGATGGGGGGGAAACCGGAGTACCCGGAGGAAACCCATCCAGACACGGGGAGGAAACATGCAAACTCTGGGAGGAAACATGCAAACTAGTTTGCATGTTTCCTCCTCTGCAGAAAAGGTCTGATTTAATGGACACAACTTTCTACTGTCTGTTCTTATGTCTTTTCCTCATCACAAACAGACCTGGAGTTGTGTTTTGTTTCATTCACAAATGTTTAACCAATTTGAGGCTACTGTCGAGGTCAGAGGTTATATGGGTTTGTCGTGCAGTGAGGAAAACAAATATTCTTCATTCAATTAAAATATTTTTTTCTTAAGAAGTAGAGATGCACCAATACCAGTACCAGATTTTGGCCTGGATGTTTGAACTTACATTCCTGGGTGTTCAGTTCAAAAGGTTCAAATTTCATAATAAACACACAAACCCTGCACATTTAGGCCGAGCTCTTTAAACTCCACACACCTTCACTAGAATCATTTTGGAAAATCTCTTGCTGTTAAGTTTTGGAAATGTAGACAGATTAATAATGCAGGATTACTCAAACGTGTGAATGAAACAAAACACAAGTCCAGGTCTGTTTTTGAGGAGGGAACAGTTCAATTCAATTCAATTTATTTTTGTATAGCCCAAAATCATAACAACAGTTATCTCGGCGGACTTCACAAAATTGTTAAAATAGCAAACAAAAATGTCAGAGAATGAGCAGAACAAGGAAAAAATAATGAAATAAATAAATAAAATAATAATAATAATCCGTAGTTAATTAACAGCGTCATAACAAGGCTTAAAGGTTGTATGGGGTTTTTTTTTGTTTCAAATTGTCAATGAAAGTTCAAAAGAGCAGCAGCCTTGGAATTGATGAACAACAACAAAAAAGAATACAAATCCATTAACTGTGGAAGTGGTAGGGCCAGATAAACAGATAAACATTAGGTTGTCTGTCAAACTCCCTATGTTCCTATGTAGGATTACGTGGTTTATGTACGATTCTCACGCACTCCACAGACTTAAGACGCCGTTTACGAAACCAATGCAGCGGTTCTTTGCGGCTTTTTTCAACTGTAGCTTCCTCACAGTTTGCACAAATTTTGTTGCGATGGCAGATGAGAATCCACGACCAGTTTGCCTCAGAAGAAAGTCCGTTTTTGAGGTCGCTGAAAGGAGAAGCGAAGGGGAAAAGGAATGAAGCTAAACGAAGATGATCCTTGGAGATTCCTTTCAGCGACGGCGTCGCTGAAGCAGATCCTAAGTGACTTCTGGACGGTAAATCATTCAAGCACACCGGCTGTATACAAGCATGATTTCTAGCGTAAGTAGTCTGTAAAGCAGGGGGTGATTTTACGTAAGCACAACACTTTAAACAACCTTTAAAGCTCACAGGAATCAATTTAGGTGCCACAGGAGCTTTAGTGTCATACTAGCAGTTGTAACTCACCTTATTTTACAGTGCAGGATCCATAGTGACAGATGTAAACATTCTGAAACACTGTTCTGTTTAAACTGCAGTGTTCAGTCTCACACGGCACACAGATGCGGAGACAATAAGACAATAAACCCCCGATGCGAGGAGGAGGAGCTAGCACCGCCGTAGCACCGTCGTAGAGTCCACGCACTAATCTGACACGGCGGCCGTGTTTGTGCGCATCAAAACAAACACAATAAAGTTAAACACACAACACAAATAAAGGAGCGGAGCCGGTGTTTGAACAGGCGTGTGCAGGGAGGAGGGGCTCGCAGGAATAACATGGGGAATTATGGGAGAATAAACACAGGAATAGTGTGTCGAAGTATCGAAATCCAATCAATAACCAGTCAGACTGGAAGAGCGAGATTGGGTCAGAAGGGCGACACAACGAGCTTGAAACAAAGGAATTATTTTGAAGAAGTAGAAACATTTACATGATCCAGGAAGAAATTAATTCAGCTTTAAAAACGTAATAAACCACCACTAGGAATTAAGTCTTTTAAAAGCAGAATGAAACAAATTAAACAAATATTAGACCACATAATTATAGTACTATGATTTTGTATATGAAAATAACATTATATTGCTTTAAAAAGGTGGTATAGTAATGAATTTCTTAGTATTGAAATCCAGTGAAATTTTAGTATCATGATAACAGTAGTGAAAAGTGCACTCTCTAACCTTTAACTCACTCGTTACCATGGAGATGCAGCGTGGCTTGGAATGTTCTTTCAATGCAAAAACAAGCAGGTTATGCTATACAGGTCAGATCTGTGGAGAGGCGATCCTGTGGTGAGAAGACATGTTTTTTTTAGGTACTTTTTGAGAAATAAAAACAATTTTAACTCTATTAAATGTAAGGTGAATATGTTTACTAGAACAACCGTAGTACAGTTGCTAGAGCATTTGTCCACTGATCTGATGGTTGTGCGATTGCTGTTGTTGTGTCCTTGGGCATGACACTGAACCCACTTCGCCCTAGTGTCTGTGTACACTGGTGTATGAATGTGTGAGTGAATGCGTGAGTGGTTCCTTGTTGTAAAGCGCTTTGAAAACCTTGAAGGTGAAAAAGAGCTGTATAAAAATGTGACCATGACCATTTAATGCCGTACTGGGGAACATTCCAGCCAAGGCTACATCATCTCCATGGAGACAGGCAGGTGACAGACCCGCTAAAGTAAGTTCACTGAAAAAGTGACGGTACAGATGACGCTGCGGTGAAATCCCTGTATTGAAGTGATATTTTTTTAAAAAGATGGCGCAACCCAGCAAGCAGGAAATGGAGGCAGTTTTTAGGAGTTTTGGTAAATTCAGAGAAAGCAGCAGTGTGATTGAAGCTGCTGTGATGTAAGAGGAAAGTTGTGGCAAAGGGGTGAGGAAAGGCAGGAGACAAGGCAGGAATCGTGCCCACAAGGGAGGCAAAAACTGTAAATCATACTCATACTGGGTAAAAGAATTTCAGTTCCATATTTTACCCTCTTGCTGAGCCAGATTTTTGTGAGGGAGGAATGAATCACCTGCACCAAATCTCCACCCGGTCTATTAAAGGTGGTATAGAGGATTTTCAGAGAAATGAGGAGCACAGCGACTTTTTTTCAAATGCTGCACATGGGTGATACGAGCCCCCCTCCCCGAGAGAACCACCTCCTCTTTACACCAAAAACCTTTTGCAGCCACTGCTCTGTTGGTTTGGCTGCTCCTATTCTCTTTTACTATTATCATAACTGCAACAACATTCAGACTTATAATGAAGTCGTGAGTGTGAGAGTAATGTATGAGTGCAAAATCTTGGTGATTACTTTAGATTTACATTTATGTTTTTTTAATGAAGTAGTTTATCCTAGAAAATAAGTTCTCTCCTCATTGCTGCACAGGACTTATAAATACAACTATCCATCCATCTTCTTCCTCTTATCCGAGGCCGGGTCGTAATTTGGCTTGTAAATACAACTAACTGTTAGTTAGTTAGTTGTAAATACAATTGTAAATAATTAGTTAGTTGTAAATACAACTAACAAACTACTAATACAACAAGCAGCAACAAACTAACTTTTTCTTTGCATCAAAAATCACGTTTTCAAATACAGGATATCACATTTTTGTCCTGAAAAACGTCTGTCAGGCTCTTGGAAATAAAGTATGTTTCCCAATGATAAGCAGATGTTTCCTGCCCAGAAGTAATCTAGCTCCAGCGCGTCAGTCTTTAGACCCTTGTCTGCTTCAGTGACGCCATCGCTGGAATGAATCTCCCAGAATCACCTTCGTTTGGCTTCGCTCCTTTTCCTCTTCTCTTCTCCTTTCAATGACCTCATAAACTGACTTTCTTTTGCGATGAACTGGTCGTGGATTCTTGTTATTGTAACAAACTTTGTGTAAACTGTGAGGAACCTCCAGCTGGAAAAAGCCGCTAAGAACTGCAGCATTGGTTTAGTAAACAGCGTCTTGTGTCTGTGGAGTGTGTAAGTCCCGAAAGTAAACCACGTAATCCCAGCACCAGAGACTCAGTTACACTAGAAGAGGAGAGGGGTTGTCAATGTTGATGTTTATCTGGCCCCACCATGTTCAGAGTTGATGGATTTGCATTCTTTTTGTTTTGGTCATAATTACAAGGCTGCTAGATATTTATAATGATCACTTAAAATTTGAAACAAAAAAAACAAAAAAAAAAACATGACAAACCAGAACTTTAAGTGATTGACACAAGTAAATGCCCTGATGATTATTTGGTATTTTAGGGAATTATTTCGTGTTATTCACCATAGCAACAATCTTCATTTTTTTATCATTCTGAAACCAAAAACTAGATAATACCTTTTATATAAATATTAGATTTTTTTTTCATTATAGGCTTCTTGGTGGACATGTTTGTGCTCTGTGTACAATGTTCCACAGTATGGTGTTTAAACATATCCACAGGTAACGCAAGTAATTCAAGCTACACCAGGACTAAACCAGTACACAACTAGGACTAAACCAGGACTGATCCCAGGACTGAACCAGGAGGACTAAACCAGGACTGAACCAGGAGGACTAAACCAGGACTGATCCCAGGACTTAACCATGAGGACTAAACCAGGACTGATCCCAGGACTTAACCATGAGGACTAAACCAGGACTGATCCCATGACTGAACCATGAGGACTAAACCAGGACTGATCCCAGGACTGAACCAGGAGGACTAAACCAGGACAGAACTAGGACTAAACCTGAACTGATCCCAGGACTGAACCAGGAGGACTAAACCAGGACTGAACCAGGAGGACTAAACCAGGACTGATCCCAGGACTTAACCATGAGGACTAAACCAGGACTGATCCCAGGACTTAACCATGAGGACTAAACCAGGACTGATCCCATGACTGAACCATGAGGACTAAACCAGGACTGATCCCAGGACTGAACCAGGAGGACTAAACCAGGACAGAACTAGGACTAAACCTGAACTGATCCCAGGACTGAACCAGGAGGACTAAACCAGGACTGAACCCAGTACTGAACCAGGAGGACTAAACCAGGACAGAACTAGGACTAAACCAGAACTGATCCCAGGACTGAACCAGGAGGACAAACCAGAACAGAACTAGAACTCAACCAGAACTAAAACAAAACTAAACCAGGACTAAACTAGTACGTCACCTGCTTTTCTCCATGGAAATGTTATTGCTTTGTCTGGGATGTTCCTCAGCACAGTATTAAACCTTTCTATCCTTATGGAGACCAAACCAGACGACGTTACAGGTCAGATGGAGAGTCGACCCCTGTGGAGAGTCAACCCCGCTGACAATCAGAATGTTGTTTCTCTTGGCATTTTTGAGCTGTAATTGAAAAAAAAATAATATAAAGGTGTTTAATGTCACACTGTGGAACATTCAAGGCAGAGTGGTGACATCTCTATAGAAACAGTGATTTTTGCAGTGCACGGATGAAGCATGGATGTTTACGTTCAGATCCAGCACTCTTCCTCTTAATTACCCAGAAGTCATTTCACTCGTGCATAAAACACTTCAGTGACATTTAAAGAGGCGTCGGAGGAAATGCTACAGTTATTAACCCGATTTAAACATGCATGCGTGCCGTGTGCAGAGGGAGGAGGCCACGCGGTCACAGCAGCTTTTAGTGCAGATAATCACCAGGAAATTATAGTAAAAGTTGATTTTGAACATCTGTCACATTCAAGTAGAGTTTTTATAGACATGGGACCGAAGATATGAATTTGAAATGCCAAGATTCAAGCCGGGGTAGTCCATAGTTTACATGGAAGATCATTTGTTTCATCATATTGTGAATTTTCCATTACATTTCTCACTTTGAATTTCTTTTACTGAAAAAACATATTTGAGTTATGTTTATTCTGAATGTCAGTTAATGAAATGATGGGTACATTTTCAAAAATTTGCAGATCCAGATGCCAAGCCAAGGCAGAAGCAACTATATGGAAGATAATTTGTTTTGTCAGATTTTGAATTTTAAATTTCTCACTTTGAACACTCTGAAAATGTTTTAAGTGTACTTTTTCAATATGCTTCAAAAAAAATTAATAAATTGAATACATTTTAAAGTCCTCAAATTCAGCAGTCAAAATTCATAGTGTAAATTTTGCAGTGGAAAAATTTCGCAGCAAAAATCCAAGATGCCAAGACAGAAGCAATTGAGGCTGGTTCCTATTGGCTGTCCTCATCTGTGGGCGGGGTTTACATTTAAAAAATAGAAGAGATGAGGTTTTGATGAGGCAAATTCTGACCAATCAGATCGCTTCACTGGACCATATCCTGTTTGTTACCAAGTTAGATCAGATCACTTTGGATCTTGGATCTTCACTGTGAAATTATTCCCTGCAGATTTTACACTCTGAATTTTGACTGAATTTGAGGGAATTAAAATATCTGTGCTGAAGATTTCAAAGGTTAAATTTGTATTTTGATTTTGAAATATGTTGAAAAAGTATAAGTAAAATTTCAACTAAAATTCGGAATAAAAATAATTCAACTATCTTTTGTAAGAGTTAAAAAATTCAAAGCGAGAAATTCTAAATCTAATGAACCAAATGATTTTCCACAGTTTTAGGCTTCTTTAAAGATGGGGGTTATGTAACTTCTCTGGGGTATTAACATGAACACATCACATATTTCGACCACCACGTTACCTTTTGTCATTTTGAAAAAGTTATATCCGCCAAACATGTTTTAGATATTTCACTTGACACGGTGTTTTGCTACCGCGAGTCCCTCCCTAAGTCACTCCCCCTTCAGAGCGCCATTAGCAGACAATTGGTGTGTGTCTCGCTTATGAAACTACCACACATCGCATCAGGTTTGTCCAGTTGCTGTGCAGCGTTTTGTATCATGTTTTTGTATATTTATGGAGAATTGTTGTGCGGGAGTGTTATGGGGCTTAGGTTTGTTGGTGGTGTCTTGTACAGAATCTCACTGATAGGAGGGTAGGAGGGTTTGTTGTAGTATATTAGAGATCGCTTGCTTACTAAAACATCTGTGGATGATTCTAATGCTGCATTCTCTTGTGCTCGGAACTCGGGGAAAACCGACCTCCACCTGGAGAAAGTGCAGTGGAACAGTCCATCAAACTCAGGGTCATTCGGTGAAGAGTGAGTCAGTTAGATTTATGTCACAGTAAAAATGTCAGCACACACACTAAAGAGACAAGTGTCTTTGGTCATTTTGATATGTGAGCACTTTGCAAAAAAGTAGCTTACTTGAAGTACATTTTTATCAAGTATGCTTAAGTATAAGTATATCAAGTATACTATAGACCAAGTACTTTTACTCTACTAGAAAGTATACTGATTTAATACTTTTTTGGACTAAATTGCAACAGTTTAAGTTTACAAAGCATTCTTTAAGTTTACTTTAAAGTCTATTTTAAATTTGCAGAAGTACACTTTAAAGTATACAAGTATAGTCCCAATATACTAGATACTTGAAGTATACCACAAGTACACTTATCTATATACTGCCATGTAAATGGTCACATTTTCATACAAAGCCTTTCCACAATGATGCATTCATTGTTGCAATGATGCAGCATTCATCTGTGGGAGCTAGAATCACACCCCCAACCTGTGGGTAAGTGGACCTGACCACTCAACCAATGATGATATGTTGAGAGCGGGATTTGAACCACCAACCTCCAGATCAGTGCACAAACACTTCACCAACTGAGCTACTGTTGTAGTCAAATACTTTGAGTCCCTATATTTAGTTTATTATAGTACACTTTAGTAGTTTACTTGTTTTTATACTTTAAGTTTGCTTGGAATATTATTGTAGCTTAATATTTAAATACTATTTATAGATGTATAACGTTTACTAAAGAATAACAGTTGTTTTAATATTGAAGTGTAAGTGTACGTCTTAATGTACTTAGTCTTAAACTTTTGTTTATATTTCAGTATTAGCCAAGTATACTTCACTATACTATTCTTAATTATACAAATAATATAGTTTATAAAAAGTTAACTTCAAGTTTACTTCCTCAGTTTTTAAGTTTTAGTTTAAAATAAGTGTTCTTATTTTAAACATTTGAATAAACTTTTTTTTGCTAAGGGAAGTTGTGCTTGTGTAGAGAAAGTGTTTTCAAAAATGTTGTCGTTACATTTAGACTTTGTTTCACATCATTTGACAGGAGACTTTTTTTTGAGCATGTAATAGTCAAACTGCCATAATTGAGTCACCCACTGCTAACTTTAGCGAATAGACTCTGTAGCTTGTCCCAAATGTGGTTCTGCACACTGTAGATGGGATTTATAAGCGAACAATATAAACATTAAACTTTCGCAGGTATCCATTTTATCCCCAACTGTTGCAATGGAACGCATTTACACTGACTCGGATTTATTGATGACCAGCATTAAATTTAATGCAGCATAAAACCTCTTCACGCATGTTTTGGATAAGGGAACACTATGACAAATATATAATTATATACATTAAAAAAAAAAATTAAAATGTACTCCTCACCTTCCACGGTGGTTGGTCTCTTCACCCTCATCCAGCTCGGGTCCTCTACCAGAGGCCTAGGAGCTTGAGAGTTCTGCGCAGTATCTTTGCTGTTCCTAGTACTGCGCTCTTCTGGACTGCGAGCTCTGTTGTCTTTCCTGGTATCTGTTGTAACCACTCCTCCAGTTTGGGGGTTACTGCCCCGAGTGTCCCGACCACCACGGCAACACCACTGTTGCCTTCACTTTCCAGGCTCTCTCCAGCTCTTCCTTGAGCCCCTGGTATTTCTCTAGTTTCTCGTGCTCCTTTTTCCTGATGTTCCCATCGCTCGGTATTGCAACATCCACCACCACGGCCTTGTTCTGTTGCTTATCGACCACCACTATGTCTGGTTGGTTCGCCATCACCATTCTGTCAGTCTGTATCTGGAAGTCCCACAGGATCTTGGCTCGGTCATTCTCCACCACCTTTGGAGGTGTTTCCCACCTTGACCTTGGGGTCTCCAGCCCGTACTCTGTACACATGTTTCTGTACACTATGCCCGCAACTTGGTTGTGTCGCTCCATGTAAGCTTTCCCTGCCAGCATCTTACACCCTGCAGGTATGTGCTGGACTGTCTCAGGGGCCTCCTTGCACAACCTACACCTTGGGTCTTGTCTGGTGTGGTAGATCTGGGCATATATATAAGATTTTATGCTCTGTAACGTCTGGGTTTCTGAAAAGGCAGTGTATAAAGGCAATGACTGACTGATCGAGAAAGCTTCAAATATCAATTTCGCAGAATACTCCCTCTTTAAAGGTTTTCATCAGATGTGTTTGAGTAAAATGTGTCTTCCCTCAGTACAAATATATTGTATAAGCAGCTGTTGAAGTCAAAAAGTCTACTGTGTTCAAGTCATTTTCCTTGTGGATCAATAAAGTCTGTGAAGTCTAATAAACCTTGATTCACATGGGATTAATTTTACCTGTGGACCTTTGGGGATTTGTAATAATTGTGGAGAAGCCTGAGATCTTAATCCTTTGTGAATGTGCCTGTGTGAATGTGTCTGTAATTTGTAAAGTAAAAATTTTACCGCAAATGAGCAACTATATTTCGCTGCTGCACTGGTTTAGTAAACAGCGTCTTGTGTCTATGGAGTGTGTAAGAGCCGAACGTAAACCACGGAATCCCAGCGCCGGAGACTCAGTTACACTAGAAGAGTAGGGAGTTTGACTGACAACCCAAGAGCCAATAGAAAACAAGGTAGCCTTGTTTTCTATTGTCTGATGTTTATCTTTTTGTTTTGGTCGTCATGATTATAAGGGTGCTTTATGTCTATAATGCTATCATTGACAATTTCAGAAAAAAAATATCCTTCATACAACCTCTATTACTTGAATTAAGAAAGTTTTATTATGATTTGAGTAGATGTTGAGTAGGTATTTCACTTCACAAATAAGATTATCTACCAATTAAAAAACACTTTTAGTACTAAAGATATGAAAATAGATTTTGCTACACTTAAGAAAAACAACTCTTTGCACTTAAGACACACTTATTCCACTGGTAGATACTTTTACTTGTCATGTTAAATCTACTCACATAAAGTAAAATGTTCTTAATTTAAGTCAATTTAACTTTCCTAGATATTGTTTTTTACTCTGTACTTGTCACATGTAAATAGGGCTTAAGTCTAAAACTACTCCACTCTGATTGGTGAGAGTTGTGAAAAACTCTCATAAACTCATGCCGGTGACACTCAGAATGCAGAAGGGAAGTGAGGAGGAACTCGGGACCACTGCAAACTGTCTCAAATGAACCCATTGTGTTTTTTTCACGTTTCACGCTTTAATCTTACGAGGCAGTTTGAAAAGAGCTAATAGTATTCTTTAGGGTTGCGCGTACATGCTTTGCTACTACTCCAGATGCTCCGTAGATGAGGATGCATGTTGGAGCGTGTTCCAGGGTCATTATCGTTTGTCTTTGCAGATGTGTTAGTGTGTTGTGTTGTGTTGTTAGCGTACAGACCCTTATCTATATTCCACACGTGGTTTTCTCCTGATGGAGGGAGGACAGAGAGGGGGAAAGGACAGAATGCAGGAGATAGGGGGAGGAGATAAGAAAGAGGAGGAGGAGAAGAGGAGAGGAGAGAGAGAAAGGGGAGAGGAGAGGGAGTAAGAGAGTTGGAAAGAAAGAGAGAAAAGGGAGAGGAGATAGGGAGGAGAGAGAAATGTGACAGGGAGGGGAGAAGGAGAGAGAATGGAGAGAAGGAAGGAGAATAAGAGGAGAGGAGGGAAGGAGATAGGAGACAGGGAGAAATGGGAGAGTAAAAAGGGAGGAGAGAAGGAGAGGAAGAGAGGGAGGAGAGGGAGAAAGGGGGTAATAGGGAGAGGAGAGAGAGAAAGCAGAGGAGAGAGGGAGAAGAGGAGGAGGAGAGAAAGAGAGAGAAAGGGGAGAGCAGAGGAAGTAGGAGAGAGGGAGAGAGAGAGAGAAATTGAAGAGGAGAGAGGGAGGAGAGGAGAAGAGAAATGGAGGGGGAAGAGAGGGAGGAGAAGGAGAGAAAATGGAGAGAAGGAGGAAGAATAAGAGGAGAGGAGGGAAGGAGAGAGATAAAGAGGAGAGAGGGAGAAAGGCGAAGGGGAGAGAAGGAGAGGAAGAGAGAAATGGGAGAGGTAGAGAAGACGAGAGAAGGACAGAGGGAGGAGGAGCTGGTGTTTGCTAGTGGCTGTTTCCCCGTCACATATTACACCTGTTTTAATATTACAGCACATTATTCATGGGCTTCACTTCTTGTTCTATGCAACATTTTGAGGACTTTTTCCTATTTTATTATTTCTTTTAAATTATTCATCGCTATGGCAACCATCCTTATTTCATCTGTATTATATGGCTGTATTATATTTTGAGACTCAAAGAAGCTTTAACTTCTTCATTCTCTCCACTCTGGGTGATGGTAAAATACTCCTGTGGCCACAGCTGCCCTGAGACAGACTCCACCACAACAGAGAGACGTGGAGGAGAGAAAAAGAGCAGCATAAAAGTGAATGCAGAAACAGAGTGTTCAGAGGAAATCCATGAGCCTGATTTACATTCTGCCCTCTGCCTTTTTCCACTCTTCCTCCACTCCATCTCTCCTCATCAGTTCATATTTACATCTTTCCTCATCTGTCTTCTCCTCTCAATCTTTCTTCTCCATCTTCCCACTTCACCCCCACTCCTCCTCTCTCCACATTCTCTCCTCTTGCTCTCCTCCTTCCCTCCTCCATCCCCACTTCTCTCTTTTCTCTCATCTCTTCTCTCTTCCTTTCTCCTCCTCTCATCTTCTATTCTCCCCATCTCTTCCTTCTCATTTCTCCTCCTGTCTTCTCATCTCTCCATCTCTCGTCCCCTCATCTGTCCATCTCTTGCTGGTTCCCAGTGCAGCTCTTGACAGGAGAATGAGCAGAATACAGAACACCAACATGTGAGCGAGTGCACCACACACTTCATCCATGTGCACTGTAAAAACTCCTCACTCACATTTAGATCCTCACTCCTCACTCGCTTCATTTTTGTACAGACAACTTTTTTCAGCACTAATAGTTTATGGAAATGATCTTTACAATCTTAAATGGGTTGATGTGGCTCTGTAGTATTTATGGTTTATATGTTGTAAAGT
>KN489342.1:1378-30413 GCA_000787155.1 Scartelaos histophorus
TGGTTAGAATTTTTACTCAAGTTATGAGTGCTTCTCCACTGTTAAATATATTCTTAAAATTGGAGTACAATGCCCCAATCTGTCTCACCAGTTTGGCTCGGTAGCGCAGTACTTTGTTGTCGTTCTCCAGTTGTTTGATCACGTTCTTTTTGGGAGGTGCTGGGATCAGGCTCAGGCAGTTCTGCAGAGAGTCCTCCAGGGTTCCAAAGCCATTGTACGGTGGCACCTCCTGCAGTTGTAACATATGCACAATATAGTACAGGACAGTACTTTTATAGTGAGGATGGTGTGAAAACTCAAAACATTAATATATGTGTGACTAAAAACTGTTGGCTAACAGTAGCTTTAATGTTGTTTGACTTGTTTGACAGCACATATCAACTCAGCTGCAATAGTAGTAGACATAGTTGTTGTTCACTTGTGGAAGATATAAAAGTCATAAATAATACATTTGTTTTTCAATGTCTCAACTTATCTAATTATGCTTCCTGATTTGAGTCACAATGTACTACGATGTTTGGCCTGAACCTGCCACTGAGGGGCTCCACGGATTGAAAATCACTCCTCCATCTCTGTCCTCATATTTGAAGAAAACATTTTGGATATTTATAATTAATAACAATTGTATTTTTGATGAATCCACAATTTATATAAAATGTTGTTTATTTTGTTTGTATTGTTTTTTACTTTTACTCTGATCCACAATTTCTATTATAATAACTAACACCTATAAGTAAAAAAAAGTAATTGCAGTGTTGTTGCTGTGTACCTTCTTCTTATCTGTTGGCTGGGGTTCCTGATGGGCCAGTTCCACTGGCCTAAGCTCCATGTTAGGGTAGTGGCTCTGATAGAACTGTTTTGTGAAGTCATCACAGTCACACAAAAGGAAATGTCTCCCGAGCATGCTTATCTTCTGACCCAGCTGGAAGTCCTGTGGAGAGTAGTATTCTTCTACCTCATCTTTAGACAACTCCAGGACACAGGTGGGGAAGCTACCTGCACAGAGAACATAAGACATTCACTAGGGCTGCATATTTAATAACTACAGCTGCGATCAAAATTATTCAACCCCACTGCAAATTAGGTTTCTTGGTAAAATGCACAAACTACTAGCTGTTTAAATAGCTCAACACAACTAATATTGCAGACGAGTCCTCCAAATTCAAAACAAAATGCTACTTTTAAAATGATCCAACCCCCTGAATAGAATTCCTCAAGAGAACACTTGCAGTTCAGGTGTGGTCTCAAGCACACCTGATGCAACCAGTCAAGGACTTCATTATTTACATCATGTGTGCTTGACACAGAACCCCTCAAATATCTGGACTGTTAACAGTGACATTTCATTGCATGTTAGAACTATGGCTAAGTCAAGAGAATTGCCCAAAAAGTTCAGTGAAGTGATCATTGCCTTATACAAACAAGAAAAGGATACAATAATATAGCAAAGGCACTGAATGTTCCTTGAGTTGAGTTGGAAACATAGTTCAAAAGTTTAAAGTTAAAGGGACAGTGGCTCCACTGCCTGGATGTGGCACAAAGAGGAAACTATCAGCAGCTGCCACCAGAGTCCTGTGGAGGCAGGCAGTAAGAAACCCTCAAATGACTGCAAAAGACCTGCAGCAAAACTTGGTGGGTGCAGGTACTGAGGTTTCAGTTTCCACAGTAAGGTGCATCCTAAACACTGAAGGGTTCCATGCCCAAACTCCAACATGTATAACACTAATGACCCAAAGGCACAAGAAAAGTCAGCTCCAGTTTGCTCAAAATTATATAAATGAGCCAAAGAGCTTTTGGGATTCTGTTCTGTGGAGCAAGCAAATCAAACTGGAACTTTTTTGGGCCTATGGATCAGTTTTTACGTCTGGAGGAGAAAGAATGAAGCATACACTGAAAAGAACACCCTGCCTACAGTGAGGCATGGCAATGGCTCAGTGATGCTCTGGGGTTGCTTCGCTTCTTCTGGCACTGGAAACCTGCAAAGTGTAGAGGGCAAGATGGATTCAGTCAAGTATCAGGAAATTCTGGGAGAAAATGTCATGCCATCTGTGAGGAAACTGAAGGATGGGCAGCAGGCTTGGTCTCAGAAGAAGTCCTGGAGTGGCCATCACAGTCACATGACTTGAACCCCACTGAAAATCTCTGATGGATTTTGAAAAAGGTGATTGCAGCACACAAACCCAAGAATAATAGTGAATTGGAGGCCTTTGCTCATGAGGAATGGGCTAAGATTCCTCAGGAACGCTGCCAGAAGCTATTACATTTGCAGCAGATCATAACAACAAAAGTTATGAAGGGGGTTGAATCATTTTGAGGCTGCAGTGGTCATTAAAAGTAGCATTTGATATTGATGCTGTCCAAGACAGCAAAAAGTCTAAACACAGAAAGCCTGATAGTATTCACTTTCCTGATTTCTGTGTAATTTTTGGAGTTTTGACCATTCAAGAGAGTAATAATAATAATAATATTTAGTTTTGAATAATTAGAGCTAATTACATACGATTAATATAGCAAATTGAAGCCATATCCTTCGCAAACAGTTCTTAATCATGAGAATGTTGTGGGACAAAAGTGCACATTACTTATATGTGTTTTGGTCTTCTTGGGCAACCGCTGTCTCTTCATGAGGATGGGAAAAGGGTCTCGTCCGCTGTTAGGCTCATGCACCTCTCTGACCTCCACAGTGTCATCTACCAGGTAGTAGTGAATTGTGACCAGGCGCTTGTCTCCAAACAGAGACTGAGAGTCGTCCAACAGCCCAAAGAAACGCAGCACCTGCAGGAAGAGAGAGGAGAGCGTTTGCTACATGCAGAGTAGGAGAACATGTACAGCAGCGGCAGGGTGGGAAAATGTGTGTTCAAAATCTTTATTTTGACAATTTATATTTTTATTTTATTTATCTGTTCTATTAGTATTGCATTGTTCATTATATATGATCATTTCATACTGTGGTCATGTTCTCATGATATGGTGCAGCGTAAGTAAAAGTTATTCTCCTGTCCTGTGCACCTTTTTCCTGGGCTCCCGGGTGCATCCGTTACCTTGCGGTCCATGGTGAGGAACTGGTTGACCCGGTCATACTCGGAGGGAGTGGTGAAGCAGGGCATGGGTTTGGTGCGGTGTGTGGTATATGGGTCTGAGGGCACGGGCTCCGGCACATTTAAAATGATGCCTTCACTGGCCAGGAATTCCTGTAGGAAATAAACAAGTCCGGCAACACCTTCAGGTTAAGTTAATATAATTGCACTGTTAAATATAATTTGTTTAGGGTTAGGGTTAGGGTTAGTCTGCACAGTTTTGCTACAGAATGCATCATGACAAGGTAGTTTTAAAAACCTGAATACGTTGTAATATAGAATCTATATTTAGCTGCATCACTGAATCATTTACAATTACAGATTATAAATAATGTATTCTTTCATCAGTATACACTGTACCTTAGTAAAAGCATCACAGTCTGTGATGTGGTACTTGACTCCATAGACCTCCATGTCCATAGCCACATTCAGATCAGTCCAAGTGTAGTACTCTCCAAACTCATTCTTGGGCAGGCGCTGGCGCTTGATGCGTTTGCCTTGCGGTATCCCTGAATTCTCCACGGCTGGCTCAATGATGCACATGGTGTCATCCTCTAAAAAGTAGTAAATGACCACAAAACGAATCCGGTAGTGCTCCTCTGGAGAGTACAAGACATCCTCTGTGAAGTACGCATAGAAACGCAGCACCTGGAAGAAGAGCAAAGGAGAGGGTTTACAGTGGAGGAAAACAATTATTAACAATTGAGCAGCCCTAGTACTGCTCAATTGTTAATGATTGAGCAGGCCTAGTACTGCTCAATTATTTTCAATTGAGCAGGCCTAGTACTGTAGGTGTCCTGTACCTTCTTGTCCAGTGCCACATGGGCAGGGATAAAGTCCTCGCACTGGCTGATGTCATAGGCATCATAGGAGGCCTCATGTTCTTGTAGAGGCAGCTGGTTGAGCTCCTGTAGTCTGAGCTGAGCAGATAGGAGGGGGCTCTGTCCAATGCCTATGGTGGGCCGGCGGGGTAGAGCATAGCCATTCTTATATCCCAGGGTCTGAGGCCGGTGGAAAGCTGACTTCTGTGTTAGGAGACAAACCATGTATGACAAAGCAGCAAAAATGGTAAATATTCTGGTTACAAGTCAAGTCTAAAAGCTAAATACAAAGTTAGATTGTGACCATTTTAGAAGCAGAATTGATCGATCAATACTCCCAAAAGTAACCTTTTTTTCCCCTTTTTTAAGCTCCATCTCCGTTGTCAGTTCCAAAGTTAGACTTCATAAAGCTGGTCACATGCTTTTGTGTTACTTCTGTAACTAAAACAAATCCCCTTGAAGATAAATAAAAGACATTATGATCCTGAAATAGAAAATAAAAATGCAATATTTGAAATAAGGATATAACGCCGTTTAAGCAAATGAATTTTACAACAACGTTACGTTAAATTTAAGTTCCTAAATTTATGAATGTGAGTGAGCTAAAAGACACTTTGCATGATATAATGGAGAATTAATCTTACCAGACAAATGTATAATAAGCCAGAAAAGTAAAAAGCCCAAACTTCAGCTAATAGCGAGGTTAACTAACTAGCGTGAACTCTGGTCTCGTATATTTAAACGAGTTTAATAAAATCCACGAGATGATCAAGAAATTTCTAAATAAATTATTAACGTTTAACTTTTTTCGTTTTATGTAACAAAATGTACAAAATATGCTATATTTTGTACTTTACCGTGACATCCTGAAAGCTGTATCCAGGCAGAAAAGGCAAGCCGTGACTGTTCCAGTTCCACGACATTTCTTCTCAAATATGTGGGGTCAAACTAAAGCAATTTGGAGAATTAATAATATATTTCAACTTGTGAAATGTAAAGTGAAAGGACAGCTCATGGGACTCTGCAGACACCGGCGCGGGATGTTTAGAGGTTACCATGGAAACGTCACGACAGCGACCATAAAATTGTTTTACGTTTAAAAAGAAAAGCATAAACAAATTAAATATTAATATATTTTTATGTCAATATCACGTCATAGCCACTTTTTTAAAAAATAACAATTGCTTTTAACGGCGCACATTGAATGTACCTAATCAAGCCACGAGAGGGCGCGAGTTAACATTATGTTTTTATATAAATCATAGACCTATGCAAGCCTACACAATTTATTTTAAACATGGTTATCAGTAAAGTAACCATTTTAATTATCTGTATTATTCCCTTTTTTAAAAGCCAAGGTCATGTTGTCAGAAAATCTTTACCTATTATCATTGTAATTTGTGTAGATTATGCATCCATTATGCATATGTAGTGTTCTTGGTAAAGTCTGTTAGCTGGATTTGATCATCCTCTTAGTCCATTGAAGAAGAAATATGAGAATTAAGACAAGCTCATATTCAGCCAGGCCTATAACCAAAATTCTATATCTATTTGATTACATTTATAACCTACATTTAACTTACATTTTCTACAGTTTTCTACATAAATAGTAAAGTTTTGGCAATTTAGGATTAGATTTAAAACAAAACATGGTTAGTGTGGTATATTGACTGAGAAAATCTTTTGAAATACTGCAGGCTGCACACATTTTTGAAGTCACTACTGTTTGACCTATCTTACAAAACCACTTACTTCTTTTGCTTTGTGAAACACCAGTGACTGTAATTTCACTTCCCCATTAAGTGATTAAACTGTTTTTCTTTTCCACATCAGTACACAGTCTGGAGGATGCACTGAATGACATAAAACACTCAACTCAAGGGCCTAAAATCAAGTTATGTCATTGTCCCTATTGGAAACAGTACAATTATAGGTACTTGGGCTCTTAGAAGTGATTAGTCAAGGATTGGACATATTAACCACACTATGTCCAAATTACTTTATTCAAATTAATTATTTATTTATTTATTTCAATACTTGCTTACACAAAATAGTTTTATTCATTCAATATTTTGTGACAGTCCTGGAAAATCAGTGGATATTTTGCCTTCTTCTTTGTGACAGTTATCTGTTATGCTTTTTTAACTAGACATAGCAAAGGGAGTTCCAATTTTAGCCACTGTGCACTAGTAAAGTAAAATTTTCTTTCGCCAACCGTGACATACTCTTGTATCCTTTTCCTTACTCTTGAACATTCTACATAACTCTGTATTCAGCTGTCTATTAGTGCACATCATGCCACAATTCAATAACAGTTCAATTATTTAACACTATATTATACATGACAGACAAAAAACAAAAATACATTCAAACTCTCATCCGGACCCAACCCAACACTCAAAGATGAATTCTTTGTTCATATAAAATCAAGTACACAAATTTATTTTTTTATGTTGTCATTCTCAGGGAACCAGACTTGCCTGGGATCATGTGGGAACTGATTTTGCCTAGGTTTTCTCCTTCACATCAGTTAATCTGGTGATTTAATGTAGGTTATAATTTAATGTTATAATTTAGACATTTTTATGCATGGATGGGCGGACAGATTTGTTTTTCAGTATCAGTATAGTGTAAGTTGAATTTAAGTATTTATATTGTAATTTAATTATTGCAATACAAAAATACCTACCTTTTCACTTCAGAAAATCTGGTATATTTTTAGGTGAATTTCAGTAGTGCCAAATAGTTTCAGTTTAGTATTTGTCCCATCCATTTATGCATAATAAATCCAATCATATATAGGGCCTTGATAAATGTATGTCTATGGGTATGGGCAGGTGAAGGGGTAGGTCAGTAAGTAGTTTGTCCACCAGTTTGTCCACTAGATTGTCCACTGTTTTGTCCACTGATCAGGTTTGTGGTTCAAATCCTGTTCTCGGCATAAACATCTATGAGCAGTCCCAGGTTGGCTTCCCAGATCCCAGAGATGAATGCGATTATTGTGTCCTTGGGCAAGACATTTAACCCACCTCGACCCCAGTATCCACGTATGTTGGTGTATGAGTGTGTGAGTGAATGGCTGGGTGATGTGAATGGGAAGTGTTGTAAAGTGCTTTGAGTGTCTTAAACATGGAAGCTATAGATAAATGTGACCATTTACCATTTGGGGAGAGAGGAGGGGAGACGGGATTGAATTAATGGGTTGGCCCGGATAGCAGATAGGTGCTGAGAAGGCCTTTACGTATTAGTTTACCCCTTAAGATGTTACTCCTTCCTGAAAAGAAGCATGCTCGTCCTGTCCTGTCTTAGAATTGGCCAAGAGGGTATTGAGTTGGATGGTTAGATGTTGTTTCACCGTGGCCTCAATGAAGTCAGTGTTACTTTCTAAGAACAGTGAGGACGTAGAGCACCTGCTTTTAGCAGCTGCTTGACAATGATTTTGAGATCTTTAGTACTGAGCTCAGTGTTCTCAGGTATCTCTATGTGGTTCTCCACTTTTCTGAGTTTTTGGACAAGTGTCACCTGTTAGCAACAGGACTTGTTATGTTCTGACAGTCTTTGACCTGTTCTGTTGTTGAGACTGGTGGAACAGGGTCTACTTTTGGATTGTCAGAGTAAACTCAGGACATCCTGAGGAGCTGGTATCTGGAATGGCCTGGGTTCCTCTAGGATCTGAACTGGTTGGGATTCCACTTGGACCTGGACTGGCATGAGTTCCTTTTGGATCTGAACCAGCATTCTGTATGAATGGCCTTCGATTTTGTGGGAACTGGCCTTGTGGTCTGAGACTTTGTGGGTACTGGTTTTGCCTCGGTCTCTGTGGGATCTGACCTGGCCTGAGGTTCTCCTGGACTGGCCTGTAATATTGATGAAACTGGCCTTGCCTGGGTCTCTTTGGGAATTGACCTTGCCAGAATTTTTTTCTGCTGCCAAGACCTTAGCCTTCTGTTTGCTGGGGCCCTGAGCCTGACATGACATTTTCCCCACTCTCACCTCCACAATGAACTGCATCCTGTTACCAACTAGGGTTTCAACTTTGACCAATTGAAACTCGGCCGCTTATGGCTTTCTTACCAGAAGGATTTCTCCCAGGGCAGAAATAGGACTTTTCTTGTAGAAAAAGTAAGGACGCTCCCGTGGCTCCAGGTGTGGTTTGGAGTGGCATCCTTTGGCACTGGGAGGTTCTTCAACTTTTCCTCAATTTGCTGCATTTGATTTAACCTGTTTTTTGGTGGACCCAAGCCCCAAGTCCCCCACTCTCACTTCCATGTGGAAGGTGGGCATATGGCCTGGGCCTTCTTCTGCCATCTTATCAAACTGTACATACAGACTGTAAACTAAAGCCAGTTCATGCAAAAGTCCCAAGTCTGTTTTGTACAGTTCCTGTGGCCTTTCACTTTCTATCTTATCATCTAATTTCAACAAAGTACCAAAGTTTAACCTTGTAACTGTTGTGAAATTATCTATTTGTCTGTTAGACAAAGTGTACAATATCTCTTTCTCTGGATTTCAGTAAGCAACTGATGTCTTCTGAAGCTAGTAATGTTGTGACCTGTTTGAGCCAAGAGCCTACACCCACACAGCACAGGCCTGACATCATGCAGCTGCCTTTTGATGTGTGAAAGCCATGGCTAGTTCCATAGCAACCATTCTAAGGTCTAAAAAGGCCACAGGTCTTATTTTTATTTTGTTATTTAAAAAGACAAAACATGAGGAATGTGTATGAATACACTATAACGTAGACTAGAGCGCATGTCTCAGACTGTTGACTGGTTTACCTATTTGATTAAAATAAATAACTAAAAGCCCCTCCTTGAACCGCAACCTTAACGTGGTGGAGGGGTTTTGAGTGCCCGAATGATCCTATGTTACCCAAGGTAACCCAAGGCAAGCAGGTCCTGAGGACGAGTCAGTAGTCCAGAAGCCCCTTATGAAAAAATACATTCAGAGGCCAGTTACGTGGGCCTTGGGTAGGTGATCAATGGCAAGCGCTTGATGGCCGGACCTTTCCCCACGGGCCACAGCCAGGTACAGCCTGAAAGAGTGATGTGGGGCCATCCTCCCATAGGTCAACCACCTGCAGGAGGATCCATATGGGTCCGGTTCAAGAGGATCTGGGCAGCAGTCGAAGGTGGGGGCCTCGACGACTGGATCTTTGGACATGGAGAGGGTGACCTATGGGCCAAACAGCAGTGCTGAGTATCTGGCCTTCTTGGAGTCCCTAGGAGGGGTACTAGACAGTGCACCAACCGGGGACTCCATTGTTCTACTGGGGGATTTCAACACCCATGTGGGCAATGGGAGTGACACCTGGACAGGACTGTTCTGTTATTGGACTTCTGTGCCAGTCACTGTTTGTCCATAACGAACACCATGTTTGAGCACAAGGGTGTCCATAAGTGCACGTGGCGCCAGGACACCCTAGGGTGGACTATGGGTGAAGAGCAGATCACTACCTGGTGGTAAGTTGGGTCCGCTGGCAGAGGAGGAAGCCGAAAGACCTGGCAGGCCCAGGGTATCACGAGGGTCTGTTGGGAACATCTAGCGGAGCCCTCATTCAGAGGGACTTTAAACTCGCTCCTCCGGGAGGGGAAGCTGGGGACATGCAAACTGTCCGGCACCTCGGGAAGGGGAAGTTTTGCTTCTCTAACGCTGTGTACAGTGCGAGGGGAGGGGCTATTGACCTTGACTGAGGATGTTGTCGGATGGTGGAAGGAATACTTTGAGGATCTCTTCATGTCTTCCGAGGTGGGGGCAGACGCTGGGGACTCGATGGTGGACTCACCCATTACCCTGGCTGAGGTCACTGAGGTGGTTGGCAGGCTCCTTGGTCGCAAGGCTCCGGGGACAGAATTTCTTGGTGCAGTCAGGGGCCAGAGGTGGTCTGGTTTGGGGGCCACAGGATCTCATCTCTGCTGTTTGCAGATGATGTTGTCCTGATGGTTCCATCGTACCAGGATCTGCTGCGGGTGGCTTGCCCTCTGCAGGTCCCTGCCTACAGTGGAGGAGTTCAAGTATCTCGGGGTCTTGTTCATGAGTGAGGGGAGGATTGAGCATGAGACAGGCGGATCTGTGCAGCATCGGCAGTGATGCATTGCTGTACCAGACCATTGTGATGAAGAGGAAGCTGAGCTGAAAAGCAAAGCACTCAATTTACCAGTCAATCTAGGTTCCTACTCTCACCTATAGTCATGAGCTCTGGGTAATGATGATATTGCGTATACAAGCAGCCAAATAAGCAGAAGAAAATGGATGGATGTCAATAAATAAATGAATAAATAAAATAAGAATTAAAAAGTCCAGTTTTTTGTTTGTTGTTGATTTGTACTGTTTCATTGAACATTCATGCATATTTATACAACTGCAAAATGTTCGTCTGGAGTTTCCACAATTTCAACATGCATTTCTTAAAAACAAATTCCAGGCATACTTATCTAAAATGATGCTATAAGACCTTTGAAGGAAAACTGGCCCCATGTGGCCAAAGGCTTGGCAATTGGTTAAGAGCATATAAATATATCCAAATAACAAACTTTTCTCCACTCACAGAAATGAGTAATAAAATTAATCAATTTCTGTGAGTTTTAACAACTTTCATTCAAAAATGTGGTATTTTTGTATGTAGGCCTACCTCAAAGAATCATGTAGTGAATTTCATTTGCTGTCCATTGCCTCGCATAATGTTGGCATGGCAACACAGTGTCAGTGTTTGGTACAGGAAAAATGGTCTGAATATGTCTATAATAAAAACAAAGCGGATGTAATCATGTTTGGAGTTGATGAACAGGGCACAGTCATCACCAGGAGAGCAGGCTGAGGGCTCTTGAGCACCCGACTGCAGCTGGAAGACCAAAGAGAGAGGCCATTTAAATTAGCGTCGCACACATTCAGCCACGGATGGCATGTTCATTCATTCTCAGTAACATTCAAGACATTCAAGACAACAACATTCAAGAATTAATGCAAATACTGTTTGGCAAAATAAATATCTACTATGTTTGTTACCAAGCAAATGATCACCTGCAGCTATGGTCCAATGTTTTGAGCATCGATACCTCATACCAACCAATACTATAAATTCTATATAACTCTGGATGTGTAACTGAATAGACTACAGCACAGTCTTTAATTGTTTGGTCTTTTAATAGCTAATGAAGAGACGTGATAAACCATTAACTAATTAACTGGTTTCAGCCTCCTGCTATAGCCATACACATTTTTTCCCATTCAAATGATTTTGCAATAGAAACACATTCTAACATGTGAAATCCATGAATATACTGAACCAATTCCAAACCCAGTAATATTTCATGATTGGACCTGGTGACAGTGTAGGCTACAATACAACAAAATACTTTTCACACATGAAAAAATGCCTGGGTCAAATGCAAAGGGGAGATTTACTAATTTAGCCAAATGCTGAGTCTGTTTATATACTAGATGGGTCTATTTTTCATCATTAGTCTATAAAACATAATCACATGTGCAAGTAGTTCAAATGTCAACTACAATAATATACTATAATATATAGTGTGATTGTTCCACTTTGTCTTTCAAAAATCGTATTAAAAAACTTTCCAATACTGTCAAAATTAACTTAACAATTTGAAACAAATCAGGTCTTTTTTAACACTTGGTGCTGCTAGAATGTTTCTTCACTCAATGATTTTATCCCATATTGATACTGCATTACGAGCTGGTCTCTCACCACTGTTACCAATGAGAAAATAATTAAATCACTGTTTAAAAAATCTCTTAAAGTTTTTGACCAAAAACCTAATTCATTTCATGTATGAAATATTTTAAATAAGTACAATCTTTTAAATTTTGAACATTTTATACATTTTAAGTATGTTTGCTTCATTTATAAAGTGCTACATGGACTAGCCCCGCCCCCCATGTCTGTCTTTTTCAAACCTAAGACATAAAGTGGTCCCAAAACCAGAGGAGACTGTGAGGTCCCCACAGAAGAACCTCTTTTGGACAGAACAGTGTCTCTGTGAGGCCACTAACATCTGGACCAGTCTCCTCTGCACATACAGGAGCCCGACACTGATCAGCTTTAAAACACAACTCAAACTATGGCTGAAAACCAACCAGTCATGTGACCACTAGACTTTTGTTTTTGCTGCTTGTGTTGTAGTAGTTGTAGCTAAATGTTTTTGCTTTGTGTTGTAGTAGTTGTAGCTAAAATCTGGCATATTTACATTTGTTTTATACTTATGTTCATTAATGTGCATTGCCCCTATCAAATAAATAAATACATAAATAAAAATAAAGTGTTAAACTGGGTACATATTAAGTATGTGCTGTAACTGTTGACAGGTTCCTTAGACTTGAGTGGTTGCTTAAGAGATACTAACAATTACTGCCAATAAGTCATGGGGGATTTGGGCAAAGCACAGAGTATATTAACACCTTAGGTCTTCTAAGGTTTCCAAGACACAAAAAAGACAAATTTGAAATAATTAAAAAATCTCTAATATAATATAATGAAATTATTCCATATTACTTGAGTTAAGTTCATTAAAATATTACGGAGGACGATGTCAATGATTTTCTCTCTGTTGTATGGAAAATGTAAGAAAAAAAGGTGACACATTTTCAGCTTGATCTAATGAGCTTAAGAGTTAAATTTATTCTAAAGATAATTCATTACATCTATATAGTGCCACATGCTATTTTCTGACCATCAGATTCTATTTATGGGCGACCTAAAGACAGGTTAAGCTTTTAAAGAGCAAGAACAACACAAGGGAAATGTAGAAAAGCAACAATGAAATAACAATTAAATACACTAGTCAGGATGTTTAGCCTAATGAGTCATTTGTATTGTTCATGTATCTGATTAAAATGTGGGTTGATGTGAATACACATATCCAGAGGGGGGCATTAGGGCTCTGAAGCAAGTTCTGAAGTCCCAGGTCTAAGCTGGGATTATCAGAGCTGGCTTGTGTACGGCAGAAGGATTTCTCTCTTAACCTTCTGCCTCAGGGTGATGCTGGGGAGGAATGGGCCAGGCAGATAGTAGGTGGTTTTAGAAAATGTCCCAGTTCAAATGAATAAGTTTACACACATGAGGAGAGACTAAACCAACCAGTCAGATAAAGTGCAAACAAGACAGAGCTACATATTCAGCTGGTAAGGATCATGTGTTAAAGAAGTGTCAAACAAATGTACACAGATCAGTGTAATTTAACATGGAATGAGAGTGAATGAGCCTGGATGCTGATGCTGGAGTCATTTCTGGAGCAGGGCTTGGATCTTCTTCCATGAGACACTGGGGCCTGTGACTCCTCCCCCTGGCGCACGGACGCAGCGCTCCTGCTCATTCATCCTCCGCCTCCCGCACCTGTGGTCCGTTCTCCGGCCCAAACACCATATTTTGGATATTATAATAGTTTGGATTGAGCGATGGAGTTACAGGGGAGCAGTCACATGGGAACGGTCTGTTTTGGAGAGTTGGAAAACTCGTCGTGAGAAGGCTGCGTTCAGGTGAGCGTGCGCCCTCAGGAAATCTTATCTTCTCTCTAAATTGTTTTCGTATTAATTGAAAGCAACATTAGTCTCATTATTTGGTTTATTTTCTTAATCTATATAACGCATTATTATATTAGGCTAAATCAGACTTGCGACAGCCATGGCGCGTTCTAGGTTTTTTGGACCAATATGTGTTAAATCTACAAGACGAACATAAAGATCTAATAAAAACAAACAAAAAATCTAATTTGAAAAAAACAAACATCTTACAAGTTACAAGTGTAGGCTAAATCACAAGCCTCTTAGTGGGTTTAGACCCCGGGGACCTCAGAACAGATAATCTCCAGGAATATCAATCAATAATGCACATTTCAGCTTTGTCGGAGAAACTGTAGTAGTTTTTATTAAACAGGCGATGGAGCTAATTTAACTTGTCTATGGGCTGCCATGTCAGAGAGGCTAATGTATTTATAGGCAGCCCTGTGGGATCTTTGGATTAATGAGGGGGGCCCAGATTGATGATCTTGCAGAATTTCTCTAGTTTGTCACCAAAAAAAAAGCCCCCAAGAAGGATTATGTGAACAGGACGGAGCTGCTCAAAGATCACACTAGAACATCACACTACAGATCACACTAGAGAGACTTGAAAAGCTTTTGACTCTCAGCTCTGTTACTACTACTGTGAGTTCTTTATAGTATTGTTATTAGACATTTACATTAGTAATAATAATTATACAATCATTAGTATTAAATTAGTATCCATATTGTGCTGGCCTAATACAGTATAAGTAGATCCATATGTGAGGCACATCTCTGGCAGTGGGTTGACAGTGATGTAACTCAGAAGGTACAGACACAGGTTACTTTTAGTCCTGAGCCTCACTGTGGACCTGCTGCACTGATTTGATTAAGAGGGGCTGTTAACTCCCTGGTATTAGCTGTAATCTACAGAGAGCACGTGTTACAAGCATTGGTGTTTCCCAGAGATCACACACATATTACTTACACCTGCACTGTTAACACACATATTTATTCATGTGAATTATATTTTTGTTTATTCATTTAGTCGTTATATTTTAGGAAACAGTACTTTTGAATCACAACTATAATTATTTATACATGTTTTCTCTTTAGAAATAAACTAGAGCTTAATGATACATGAAAAAATCATTCATATAAAAATCACTAAAGGCTGATTCAGTTTTGTTTGTAGTGTAGATTCTCAAACTATTTTCCCTTAGCCCTCACAATCACTTTGAAGATAGCTGGACTCTTACAGTCCAAAGCACATCGCAGACAGTACTGTGCAGTCATTACAACAACTAAAGGATGACTTACATTAGTTAGTATGTTAATACATTATACATAACTGTATGTTTTTGTCTCCTTCATCTCATAAATCTAAAATGGATTAATTAATTCATTAAGGAAGTAATGTAATCTCTGGCACTCGCTCAAGAGTTTTGGAACCAGTAGCATATCATATGCAATGTTTCCAATACAGAAGAATAATGGTGCTTTCTTGTCTAATTTTCTCTGGAAAATTGCCTGGAAAATACACAACAAACCTCACTTCTAGTTTCTTTGTATTATAAATAAGCAGACATTATAAACAACTATCAAATTGTGTTGTGTACAATTATTGAAAGAAGGATCATTTCTGGCACCACACAGTGGAAGTTTGTGAGAACCATCATCATGAAGTTTTATTAAGGGTGAGTTGTCTTGAGGACAGTGTCAGTGCAGCCTCAGTGTGCCCACGTCTCTGTGGTGCAGTTTTTTTAGTGGAGCTCTAATGGACTTAACCTGTGCAGACATGACTGAACATAGCAGCAGCAGCGCTCACACATAAGCCATAGCTTAGTTATTTTAAAAAGCAGTTGATCGTTGACAGTGAGAAGCTACTGATCCTGTTTAGTGTTAAGGACATAATGGAGATGTATTTTAGGAGCTACAAGACAGACAGATGTAGTATGGCTAATATGGCTAACACTGCATTATCATATGAATAAGTTGTGCTCATGTTCTGCGAGTAAAAGTATGTGGCCTATTGCTTTGCCCATTATGTAAATTAAATATAAATATAAAACTTTATTAATGCTGTGAAGAAATAATGTCATGTTGGTAAGATACAGTATGTTGACAGACAAAACTGATGACATGATACACAATGACTCTGTATAATATGTGTATAATTTTTACAATTAAATTTTAAAAAATGGGAAAATTAACAAAAAACATGTCAAAACATTGCAAGCATTTTAACTAATTGGCATGATATTTTAAGATAGGAACCCTTTCATCTCTTTGTGTCTTTACACTATTAGTAGTAATACTTAATGTTATGTACCAGGAGGAAGGAAAATGTCCAAAATCCACAGTGAAAAGTCCTTCATCACGAGACACCGGCTGTCCACCCACTCCACTGACGATGAGCTGGCTGTCCTTGAGAATGGAGACAACAGGTGTGTGCCATGTTGAACCAGACATAGTGGGTAAAGCTGAAGTCCGTTTACCTCCGCAAGACTTAACATACAATTCTAATCAAAAAAAGTTATATTATTCAAAACTCTGTTCTTGTTATTCAATTATTAGCTTACGAGTAGTACTTAAAGAATACCAGCACCTGGACAATTATTTTTTGTAGTTGTGATTATCTAAATTCAAGAGTCATATAAAAGGGTTGTTCCAGGTGTCAGCACAGGCAACTAAAGTTTTGTTCATCACCACATTTAGGTACAATATTAGTTTTTTAGTAATAGTATCGATCATGTATTTCCCCTGTTGTAATTCATTAATATCTTTCTTTTGTCCTGACTTAAACCCTTCAGAGTTCATTCGTGTGGTGAAGAAGTGTCAGACAGAGCTTTGTCTACCCGAGCCTCGTTCACAGGGGCTGGAGCGATGGCGCGGTAAACTCACCATTATAACACATGTGTCTGAATAATGCTGAATATGGTGTAGGCAGGTGTCACTGCTGTGTTCTCCTGCCCTGACCATGCAGGCTCTCTCACTTCTTCCTCATGCTGCGCTCCTGGGTCACACACAGAGGTCACATGGAGGAGGAGCGACATGACTCATTCCTGGAGAGATTCAGAGGTCCAGAGCTCCAAGACATCGCAAGTCGAGGGAGCAACGCCACCCAATCTGTGGGGCTCAATGAGGCCATACGCAAGAGGAAGTGAGTGCACAAGCATGAACAGTCACTCCAGGGCTGTGGGTGGACATGGGGTGTTCATGAAGAAGAAACATGCACATTCTCAAACTTCTGAGCAGGATCTGAACATGTTCATGTAAAAATCTGATCTGAGCAGCTCTGCGAGTGATGTAAAGGGAACGATGTTCTATGGAAGAAACACAGAACATGAGGCATTCTGGAAAACACGGTGGGAGTGGGCTACACCGGAGGAAAAGTCCTCTTTGCAAAAATAAAATTAGAAATATTTTTTTGTTAATGCAAACACCAAGGTTGATTAAGTCTATAAACTAAATGGTCTGGTTCAGTTTTAAACACAGCATTACTTTTTCCTTTTCCCCAAAGTCTTGCAAACAAGTGGCCTCTGGCTGCTTACAACATGAATAACTGCAACAACACAGACGAGTAAGTGTGCACAATGTAGAAAAGGTAGTAGAAAACAGATTATAGATAGATTATAGAAATATATGTCAATATGTTCAGTAAAAAGTAGTAGATGGTAGCTACTGTAGTAGATAACTCCCTAAAATATGTTTCTCTTTAAATTCCTCCTTAAAGTCCACCAATCCTTTCCTTGTTTTCACCCAAAAATGCAGGAAGAATTTGTATAACACAATTGTATTATTGTACAATAAGGGAAAAAACTTACCTTATATTGCCATCTACTGGACGGAGTATGACCTGCATTGTACAATGGTGAAAACATTTAATTGTTCAAGAAACCCTCAGTGTGTTAGTGATCCCGTAGCCCCGTGGCACAACCTCATCCCAATTTCCCACAAATCTGCAAATTAAATTAAACGTGTGATCTATAGCAAAAAGGAAGACAAAAAAGAGGAGATTAAAAAAGAAGAGAAAAAAGAAGAAGAGAAAAAAGACGAAAAGGCCGATGACAAAAAAGAAGAGGAGAAAAAGGACGAAAAGAAAGATGAAAAGAAAGACGAAAAGAAAGATGAGAAAAAGGATGACAAGAAAGATGATAAAAAAGATGATAAAAAGAAAGAGGAACCGCCGTAAGTACTGTGCATTCTGTAACAAATGCCAGTAAAATGTAGAGAGGTTTAAACACAATTTTATTATTTTTTTATTTCATACCCTTTAATGTGAATTGATGTTGATGTAATTTTTAGGAAAGAAATCTGGATTATGGATCCAGCTGCAGACATATATTACAGATGGCTAACTGTCATCGCTGCACCAGTATTTTACAATCTTATCATGATTGTAACAAGGTAAAATCTTGTCTTATTTTTTGTGACTTAGGATGAAAACACTTAACACTTTATTGTCACATTTGTGTTTTCTTTTTTCCCTCAGAGCATGTTTTAATGAACTGCAAGACACCTACACAAAATTGTGGATTTTCCTCGACTACACTGCAGACTTCATCTATTACACAGATACATTTGTCCGGTCGAGAACGGGTCAGTCTCTTCAAAACTGATATGCTATTAACCTCATTCTAATCTCACAGTTTTATGCCACAGAGGTCAGGTTTAATCCAAGGTGTGGATTGGTTAAAAGTGTTCATGTGTTTGCTTTATTTGATTGGTTTCCTAGGTTAGATATCCAGTGCAGATGTAGCCTACTTTACAGTATGTGCGTCGCAAACTGACAATTTCGAAATGTGGTCTCTAGTCAAGCCAGGGGCGCAGTAGAGGGAAGGAAGGATAGAATGAAAATCTCAAAAGAAAACTACAGGTTAATTTTTTTCACATCGACAGAACCTCAAAACTTTCCCTATAAATAATTGTAAATGTGGAGGGTTTTTTTTAAATTCACTTTTGTACTAGTACTACCATCTACTTTGAATGTATAACCCTGATGTAACCTGAATGAGAGAGCAAGTTGGGCATGTGTTTCCAAAGATATAAAAGATGAAATTTGAAAAGGTGGTATTCATAGATGTGGTGAAGGAGGACATGAAGTTTGTGGATTTAATAAGATGCAGAGAATAAAACAGGGGCAGATCATTCAGTGTAATGGCTGAAAGGAATACAAGAGGACTTTGTTAGCTGTATCTGTTGGGTGTCTAATCTTCCCTAATCTTCTCTGCAGGATATTTGGAACAGGGTCTGTTGGTAAAAGATGGCAAGAAACTGCGAGCCAAATACAGAACCACACCTCAGTTCAAATACGACATGATTTCAATGATCCCGACCGATCTGCTGTTTTTAAAGTTCGGATATAATAATCCAGAGTTTCGATTCAACCGCCTTTGTAAAATGGCCAGACTTTTTGAGTTCTTTGAGCGGACTGAGACCAGAACCAGCTACCCAAACATGTTCAGAATTAGCAATCTTGTGCTTTACATCCTGGTTATTATCCACTGGAATGCATGTATGTTCTTTGCCATCTCAAAAACAATTGGATTTGGGACGGACACTTGGGTTTATCCTAATATCAGCCACCCGGAGCATGGACGATTGGCAAGGAAATACATTTATTCCTTATACTGGTCGACTCTGACACTGACTACCATTGGAGAGACCCCACCTCCAGTCAGAGATGTGGAGTTCTTGTTCGTCATTGCCGATTTTTTAACCGGTGTGCTTATTTTTGCTAGTATCGTCGGTAACGTGGGTGCTATGATTTCTAACATGAATGCCTCCCGCGCAGAATTTCAAGCCAAAATCGACTCCATAAAACAGTACATGCAGTTTCGAAAAGTCACCAAGGATTTAGAAGCCAGGGTGATCAAGTGGTTTGACTATTTGTGGACAGAGAAGAAGACGTGCGATGAGAAAGAAGTCTTGAAATTCCTACCAGATAAACTGAAAGCTGAAATTGCCATCAATGTACATTTGGATACATTGAAGAAAGTGCGTATTTTCCAGGACTGTGAAGCAGGGTTGTTGATTGAGTTGGTGCTTAAACTGCAACCGCAAGTGTTTAGCCCGGGAGATTATATTTGCAAAAAGGGAGATATTGGAAGAGAAATGTACATTATCAAAGAAGGGAAGCTCGCTGTGGTCGCCGACGACGGGGTAACACAGTTTGTAGTGCTTAGCGATGGTGCATACTTTGGTGAAATTAGTATTTTGGGAATCAAAGGTAGTAAAGCTGGAAATAGACGAACAGCAAACATCCGTAGTGTGGGGTATTCTGATCTTTTTGCCCTATCAAAAGACGATTTGATGGAAGCTTTAACTGAGTACCCAGAAGCTAAAAAGGCCTTGGAAGAGAAAGGTAAAGCCATTTTAATGAAAGACAACCTTATAGACGAGGCAGTTGCAAACGCCGGAGCGGACCCTAAAGATTTGGAGGAGAAGATAGTGAAATTGCAGACTAACTTGGATACGATGCAGTCCAAGTTCGCACAGCTCATGGCAGAGTTTACGTCAACCCAAACCAGGATGAAGAAGAGGGTCACAGACATGGAGGCAAAAGTGAAATCCATACAACCGCAAGATCTGTCTGAGGTGGTGGCTGACAAGGACAAAAAAGTACAATAGACAAACAATTTGCAAAGACTTTTCTATTTTCAATGTTTAATTTCTACATTCAACTTGTGTCAAATGTGTACAGTGTATGCAGATGTATATTCTTTATTAAGGCAGTTGGTTCATGTCCTCAAGTGTTTACCTGACCATGGAAAGTTTTTTTAATAGACTTGTTCAAATTAGATTTGCTTAGTTTTGGCACAAAAATAATTGACCTTTGGCTCATTGTGCGATTGTATACAGCAATTCATTTGTCATCTTGTGCATTTGATTCATGATATGCCATTTTCTGTGTCAGCAAAATTGGTAATATGCAATGTTGTAAATAATAATAAAATGATAAAAAGTGAAGTGCAAGTTTAAATTTTGTAAGAATAAGTAACAAACAAAAATAATGCCATCTCATGCAAATAAATGACTTTGGGTTCAGTGGACTGAGTTGACAAATTTGCATTATCTGTGCATGTTCCTGAGACATTTGACTGAACTAAACGTGTAGAATTACAACGAAAATGGCACTGCAAATGTGCAAAATTTGATCACAGCAAACAAGGAAAAAATACAAACCTTTGAATGTATCATGACAGTGTAACTTAGGCACTCAAATCACTTGGTGTATGTAATGTATGAACTTCATTGTCTCTTATGCATTATAAAGCATTCAATTTAGCAACTTATACAGCCACAATAACAACAGAATAACAGCTACATTATGACAAGCACCATACTTCAAAGCACCATTGTGATCTGTGAAATCTACCACCAACCACCAGTCTACATAGTGACTGTTTATATAAATATACATTACATAAACTGTCTACTTGTTAAAACAATAAATCTCAGTTTGTGCCATGCTACAAAAAATACTATAAACACTATTTAAATATAGGTGAAGAAAATCTCTGATAAGCCTGATGCTGTGTAATACTGAAAATGATCATGAGGAGAAAGACTACACGGCACCATGAGGCTGTAAAGCATAGGCACTATAGTAGTGTATTCTGGCAAAAGATATTTCCCTGTTATGCTTATAGAGTACGCTTCGCCTCACAAAGATCACAACAATCCAAACCCTTTGGCGTACGTGATGGCCTTGAGGAGTTGATCCCTCATTTTGTCCTTGGAGGAGTATTCTGGGAGCAGCAGAGCATTGAAGCAGGTGTGGGAGGTGGGTAATCTGCAAGACAATGCAATGGGAAACACCGTAACTAATAGAGCTACAGTATGTCTTTGATATTGAGTCATTGAGACATTGAGTTCAAACTAAGCAGAATGGTCAGTTAGGATTGATAACTTAACCTCTCTATCATGAGACAAATATGAATATGGAAAATAACACTATACTGAACATTAATGGTCCTATTATGGGAATTACTTTAGAAACCTTAGCTTTGTTATTTCCTTCCGTATAATGTATGTGTCTGCACTCTAGATACCTCAAAGTGTTAAATACCTTGCAATAAGCATAACACAGGCAGAGGCTGCAAAGTCTGTCTGTCTCTGCTGGTTTACGGGGAAGAAAGCTGTTTGTAGCATCCAAAAAAGACTAGTTGACTAGTTCATTTTAAACTTTTTGCAGTGGTCTAAAGTTATTCCTTACTTTCCTAATGCATTCTTAGAAACTTTCAGTGGTCATAGTGTAGTTTAAATGTTACACTACAGCTAACAATAACTAGCATGCTAACAGCACCAGTATTACTTCCTGGTTTGATTAAAAAAACAACACTATAAGTAGATGCATCATGCAGACATTATTTTGATCTGTGGACACACTTTAATAAATGAAAAAATCAGGGCAAAATAAGAAATATTGTTTTTACATCTGGCTGCATTATACCTGTCAGTATCCGATCCATTTTTGGCGATGATCATTTTGAGTTTCCCAAGCCCTCCGACAGGAGCCCTGTCGGTCCCTGTGGTGAACTGAAGAAACAACTTCTTCTGCTCCTCATTGAAGGAGTGGATTATCTCCCAGAAGTCTCTGTGTTAATGTCAGCCAACCAATTAAAACAAATGAAACAGTTCACGAGCAGTTATATTAAATGTATGCAATTGATAAACTTACTTGATTATTTGGCTGTCCTTATTATATCCTCCATCATAATCTGTTGTCCTTTCAAGTGCATCAAAGTCCAGTTGCTAATATATAAACATTTGTTACAATAACAAACATTAGGCTGCTAAAACTATGAAAAACAACATAAACTATAACTTTTACCCTGCTTCCACAGATGAGCAACTCCACCTCCTCTGGTCTGTACAAATATTTCAGTGGTGATTCATTGGTGACCATTAGAAACCCTTTTTTAAATGCTTTGAATTGGCATTCCACACTTTTGTTCAGGATGTAGTCAGCATACATCTCCACAAATTCCTACAGGAAAAAAATATAACACAATATATTAAACAACAAATCAACAGTGTGTACATACTGTACCATTATACCTCACCTGTCTGTTTTCTTTGGTTACTGGTATCTGGTCTCCCTTTTTCTTGAGGTCATATAAAGTTGGGTTTCCGAAAAGGTCGGTTTGAGAGATCTGAAAGGTCAACATCAGGTCGTCCTGCACATTCCCAGTGTACTCCAGCAAATCCTTTAGACTCTTAAATAACATCTACACAGGACAAAATACAACAGCAGTAAGTCAACAAGTCAACATTGCTGTTGACTTATTATCTTGACTTATATTATCATATAATAATAAGGAAAATGCATGTCAACATATGTTTTAGTTTCCAAGAAATGAATAACTCCAAAAATATTTAAGTAAAAATACCTTAAAATTAAAATTACAGGAAACTGCATTTATGTTTTAAAATGCAAACATACAAGCAATGCACAAATATTGGTGTCATATAGATATGTTATAGTTACTGGGTTGAGGTCGGCCAGATCCTGGTAGGTGCCCTTCTTGCCCATGAGTTTCCGGTAAACCACCATGGGGAAGTGCACATCCAGAATACAGCTGTTGTAAATGGCCAAACCCAGGACAATCCCAATCAGAGTGAACTGGGCATCGTTCTCTAGAGACAACGGGCTGAACCAGAACAGCTTAGTGTCCTCATCATATCTGAACATTCCTGTCCAAAAAGAAAAAAAAAATCCAAACAGATGTATAGGCGAGTTATCTAATGTCTGATGACAAGTAGTAGCACCACATTAGAAACAGAAGACAATTTGCAGTAAAGATTTCCACTAACCAGACCCACATATGGTGAGTATGTGCTAGTTATAACTATGTCTCACCTATATCTGGATTGAAAATTTCCTCCAAAAACAGCTGAAAAAACTCTTTTGAAATTCCTCCTTCATCTACTCCTTGCTCTCCTTCAAACTCCACCACCAGCTGCTTCTTCAAGTCCGATGGGTTCTCCATGGCTATAATCTCCAGCTGCATAATTAACACATTATAAAGCACTGTTAATAACCCTATTCATTGTTATTTTGAGATTTTTTTAAATGAATAAAATGTTTTGTAATTTTGTTCCATACTCGGATCAGCGCATCGTCAATAATATGGTCTCTTCGCACTTTTAGCTCTAGAAAAGGCGTCGGCTCCCGTCCTTGCATCATGCTGTAAAAAGCCGTCAGCCTCCTCTCTCCATACATCCTGATCCTGTTGTCGTAGTACAACCCTTGATTCTTAGTAATGGTACTGAGTATAAAGGGGCAGGTCTGAAATGAAAACTTGCTTTCCTCGTCCACTTTGAAGAAGGTAAAATCCTTGTCCATCTCCAAAACATCATTGAGAGATTCATTTATAAACTCCTCAAACGGAATGAGTGGTTTTCGGCTGTCTATTGCTTTCACGCCCAGTTCGGTCTCCAAAGGGTCCACTCTCGGTCCCTTCTTATAAATACGCTCCTCTCCCATTAACTCGTGAAGTGACAGCTCCTCTGAATCAAAATCCTCTTCCTCTTCTTCGTTATTCCCCACGTCTAGCTCCCCTCCTAAAATACTCGCGTAGAAAATTACTTTTAAGCACTTAGTCGCCGCTACTACCGTCTCATCGTCGTTGACTAAATTGTCTGTGTCGTACTCGCTGCTGACTACGGTGAAAGTTATGAGTTGCTGAAATGTCTCCATCATGCGGCGGATGTGGGACTGACCGAACTGGGACCAGATTTTGGCTAAGCGGGCGAGTGCCTCCTCAGGTAGTTTACTCATCGCTTTGCAAAACTGCGGTAACGCGACTTCTAAATATTCAGGGCTATGGAGGTTTGTGTTTTCCATTACTATTACAAATATATTAAGGTAGTCAGGGTTAGTTTCATACACATCAAGGTACTCCAAATCCAGCTCCAAATTTGGCGTAAGGAAAATCAAGGCGTCCACGAGAGCGCCCTGTAATTCATCAGTAGATAAGATTTTTTCATAGACTCTTCTCACTGCATTAACATCTACGTTGATGTCACTCAAGTCTGAAATTTCGCTAGCGTCTTGTTGTGGAAAAGCAGCAGCACCCGTTTCTGATTTGTCCTGTTTGTTTGGGTGGTTTTGGGGTTGTGGATGTTTGGTATTTTTGGTGTCTTCTCTTATAAAACTCTTCATGAGAGAGTCAGAGTTAGAGAAAACTCGCCCAATGGCTTGAGCAGCAGGGGAAAAATCTTTGGCCTCTTCACAATAAGTTAGCATCATAGAAATGTTGTTTTCGGTCAGGTGGTGGATGTCTGTAGGGAGAAAAAGGCATTATGAAATCTATTTGTCGATAAATGGGATAAAAATGTATATCAAGACATTTTGTATTTTAAAGGGCCCATATTACGTTATTCTCTGCTTCCTGTTATAATGTTGTTTCCTCATTAGAAACATGGAGTTGTGCTTTGTCTCATTTGCACATGTTTTACACACAAACTTTCCATATTTAGGATGAGTTTTCTTTCAAATGCAAAACACTCTGTTCTACCCTGTGATGTCATGTGGTAATACAGGAAGCGCTCCACTCCATACATCATCACTAGAATCATTTGGATAATTTCAGCCCTGAAATTGCCAGTCGCAGTAAACAAAAGGTAAAATAGCTCTTAACTTGAGAAATTACTGCTTCATGACATCGCAAGGAGAGGTAGACATTCTAATACTAAAAGGTAACAACATGTGTGAATGAAACAAAACAAATATCAGGGCATGTTTTTGATGAATCAATTGATCAGTCAAGAGAAATTGTTACATCATTGTTCAGGGCTTGTCGTTAAATGAAGCTCTTTGCATAAATGACCAACTGTGTCAACTGAGGGGAATCAGCTTTATAAGGTTGGTCTGGTTTTAATTTTTTCACTCTCTTGTAATGTAACATGATTTATACATTTATTATTATTCTGTGAGTGTAGAGAATTTACCAGAGAAGTCTCCTTTGCGGTCCTCAGTGCTGATCTGTCTGTCCACTCCAGAGAAGGAGGGTGGGTCCTTCTTGGAGATGTGCAGGTCACAGAGTTTGGCATTGTTCTTAAACAGCTCCAGAGCTTTGACCGCTGCTGCATTTTTATCTAAAGGTTTAAAATTTTGAGATGAGGCGCAGAACTCATTTGTGCAGGAGCCATTTCCACAGCCGTCTGTGAGCTGCCGAAAGTACCGCTCGATTAGAGTCTTGGCAGCTGATTTATTCCTGTCAGTGGAAGGGGAAGGGTAAATTTATGTCTTTTAAATCAACAATGACAAACATGGTTACAAGGTCATAGCTGTATTGTCAGTCCAATGCATTTGTCAGAAAATGTAAAAAGTGATAATTAGTATTACACGCTAAAAAGCAGAACCTGAATATAAGTCTCAAAAGTAAAAGTTAAGAATAAACTTACATTCAGCTGGTCAATGATACAACTCCTTCAGGTCTGAAATGGCACTGTTAATGACAAACAAGGATAAAACAAAGCATTATTCTATGTGCTTTCCCAGCCTCTGAATGTGATGCAGTTGTCTTAACCAAGTCTTCCATGGATTTAAAATCAATTATAACACAAGTGAGTATTTTCTAATCAGTACAACTACTACTCAATAGGAAATGGACAGTTAATAGGCCTGTCAGTAGGACAGGATAATGACTATATAATTTCATCATTCAATAAATGTCATCATTTTAAATCGTCATAATTTTTATTGTTTTTCTTTGTTCCAGTGGGGAGCTTTTTGTTTATTTAAGTTAAGATTTGTAATGTGGACTAATTATGTTGTTGCAAGTTAACTAGTGTTTAGTATTTTATATTAGTAGTAAAATTATAGCTACTACTTATAATAGATCATTTATATACTGATTTGTTATCATTCTAAAGGCAATTAAGAAGAATATGACCAAAGCAAATTTTAGACCAAGACATAACTGAATCATTATACATAATAAGTAAAGGAAACGTGTGAAACAGGTGAGCAGGTGTCAGGCACAAATAAAAAAAAGATGTGTTATGGCTTTAAGGGTTGTGACTGATTAATTCAATACTGATATTTTAAGCAGCAAAGGAACATAAAAACAAGAGTGTGTCAACATCATAGACTGCTCAACATCCACATGACATTGCAAAATAGCTGTCAGCTGTTCTTTCTTGCTAGTGCTAAACTCCACAAACCTCATAATACAGAGTAGCCTTTAGCACTTCAGCTATAGCTAGCATATTACCCACTTACAACCAGGCAGTCCTGTGCATTCACGATAAAGCTTTTATTTTAACACCACGAGAAATATAATGTACCAACCTGACCTGGGACGGCGGATGATGGGACTGTGACACTGCAAAAACCACGAGAGAACCACACAGAAAGTTCATCAGTTTTAGAGACAAGTCAAAACGCGAACTACACAGTGCACTTGTATAGCACTAAAACCTTGCGATTTCCCTGAGCATCGATACTAAAACAGATATATCGCACTGTTAGCTCATAAAATAGTTGTTATTGCACTGGTGCTGTACTGTAAACAAGAGCACGTATCCCAACATGCAGCGCGTGTGGCCCCCACCGCCACTAATAAGGACATGGGGGTGGTCTCTGCTCCTGCGTCAATCTGTGCACGTTTAGCACATTTATTTACTTATTTAAATAAAATTAATTAAAACATAATACTACTAATACTACTACTAATACTACCACTACTACTACTAATGCTAATACTACTACTAATACTACTACTAATACTAATACTAATACTAATACTAATACTACTACTACTACTACTACTACTACTACTACTACTACTACTAATACTAATACTACTACTAATACTACTACTACTACTAATACTAATACTACTACTAATACTAATAATACTAATAATACTACTAATACTAATACTACTACTACTACTGCTACTACTACTACATACATACATACATACATACATACATACATACATAAATAAATAAACAAACAAATAAATAAATATTCATTCATTCATTCATTCATTCATTCATTCATTCATTCTAACCCTAACCCTTAATTCAATTAGTCCAAAAAAAAATGAACCACAATTCGAACCAAAAAGTCTATTATTTGGTCTACTTAGGCTTGGACAAATGTTCACATGTCCACACAAATGTTCTTAACTTTAGTAGCATCCAATCTAGGCCCATTAAAGGTTTCAAACAGTGCTGCAATTAGGCCTGTATATAAGTATTGGCAAACTGCCCCAAAGACAGGGCTGGTGAAGTTTGTAATAAATAAATGTGAAAGTATAAAATGATTAACCGGAATGGTGATGCCACGTGGGGATCATGATGAATTAAAACTGTGATGGCGCAGAGCAGCGACACTGATGGACAAGATTCAAAGCCCTTCTCATTTTCATCCAGATATTTAGTATCCATAAATCATATCGGGCATAAAAACTACAGCGGGTGCTCCCTTGTCATCTGATTCAACAATAGGCAAGTCTAAATTATGCATGATCCGATCCTTGCGCATTTCTCTTGACGCTGTTGCAGGATGTTTGTTATTCTGTCTGCGTGTCCCACTCACACAGTTTTACATTTAACGATGGGACGCTATGTTGACATTTTCTCTCTGGCTCCCACCTTTATATAGTTTAGAATAAGTCCTATTAATATAAACTAGGTCAAATCATAAATAGGCCTTAATTGTAATTATTATTATTATTAGGTTTAAGCAAGAGAGCAACATTTCAATAGCGCAAAGCTTTTTATATTATTGTACACTTAGTTTGCGCGTGTTTGTTGTTTGCAGTACACACTTTTGTCCACTAAGCGCCGCTATAATCCTACAAAAGAACAGGGTTAAATTTGGCAAGTTGGGTTGAATCTATTGGGCTGAATCAGGTCTAAAAATAAATAAATAAATAAAATACACACACAAAATTCAACAAAAATATGAACTACAGAAGACTTGACACCAGTGGTATATTTGTTTGAGAAGCTCATTTTAAAAGAGATTGAGAAATACAAATTAGTTATATGCACTTAACCTAAGAAAGAAACCTATCTCATGTAAACTTGCACCAACTCAACTCCTTAGGCTCATGGTGTTACTTCACGCAGCACATTTTCATAATTATTTAATGCACTTTTATCTATAGTCCTCAGCCTCCACACACATTTTATATTATCAGCCTGTTTCACACCTTAAGGCTATACACAGTATTGTTTTGTGTGGTGTGAATAGCTGAACACCTGCTCTTATTTTCAGAAGACTTACATCGGCTCATTATAATTAAAAGTCGCATCTACTTTTGTTCAGAGGCAGAAAGTACTGTAATTATATAGAAGAAAATGCTTAGAAAATGGAGAAACGCAATATTAAGTGCAATCTGAAGCAGCATGGGTACAATACAGAAATACAATAGCGGCAGAAATAGCAGCAGAGGTTGTAATTGTTCTGTGAGATTTTATAAGAGGGATTTCTAGCATAGTAAAGGCAGTAGTAGCAGCAACAATGTACTTGAGTATAGCTACATCGCACTCTGATTGAGACATTCGGCTGTGGATGAAGTGTCTTGCTCAAGGGCACATCAACAGTATATTCTTTTGGTGACGATTGAACCATCAAACTTACTAGACGAATGCTTTTAACACCACAAG
>KN489342.1:34069-46967 GCA_000787155.1 Scartelaos histophorus
AATCCCCTCCCCCTCCCCCTCCTCCTCCTCCTCCTCCTCCTCAGCAGTGACAGGCCACACACTGCACGGGACCACAGAGCATCCATCTTCCCCTCTTAGTCCTGCTTCCACACGGACAGCGGCAGTCAGAGGAGCCTATAGCAGATACAGAACAGAACACGAGGGATCTGTCAGAAAGCCTTTGTTTTGCGACATCTTATTACAAATCGAGTGAAAACAAATGGCCATTTCATCCCGGGGCCATATTTGTAAGGGCCGTGTGCTCCTGTAGCGGGGTGTGTCCTATAGGCACGTCAGAGTGAGGCCGATAGGGAAGGTGACTTCTCCTGCTGGGGCGGTGCTGATGTGGAGGGTGGAGTGAGGAAGACCACAGTGTTTCCCAGAGTAAAGTACGGGGGACATAGGGGATATTTTTATACAGTAGTACTTAGCCAGATGCACATGAGTAACTTAAAAGGTCCTATATTACACAACATTCAGCCTTTGTGTTTTGTTCCATTCACACATGCCTGGGTATCACTAGTCTGTCCACATCTGCAAAGCTCAAAATCCTCTGTTCCACCGTCATGAAGCTGCATTTTTCAACTTTACAGTTTTATTTTTAAGTTCAGTAGAGATGCAAGTCTTGGCTGAAATCATCCGAATGATACTAGTGAAGGAGTCTGGAGTTTAAAAACACAATGGAGCACTTCATGTGCCACATAACATCACAAGAAGAAACAGAGTGTTTTCTGTTAAAATATATGAAGAAATCACCCTAAATATTTCTTTGTGATAAACATGTGTGCATGAAACAAAACAGGGATGTTTTTAATGATAAACCATTATATTGTAGATCAGAAAACAGTGTAAAATGGCCCTTTTAAAGTAACTTGTGTTACTTTTCAGACTACATACTTTTGCAGCTACTTAATATTTAGTCTGAAGCATAGACTGTATAAATGGACATAGCTAACGCGCTAGTTGCTGCGTTCCAAACATTGTAATATTGTACCATTGTAATATATACTATAACCACTGCTGTAAGTCTTGTCATTTTGGTCTTAAAATGTTCATATTAATCTGTGTCATATTAATCCTATATGTTCCTGGAGTTTTTATTTAGCTATTTTGTCTGTTAATAAATCCTTATCCTTAATAAATGAGCTTAGCTCCAAATTGGCCCCGTAACCATCAGCATTGTGAGCTTCATTTGAGCGGAGCCACGGGTGACGCCACGTTCACTTAGCGTTGTTTAGCGTTACTTCTACTTCTACTTCAGACCTTACTGTATACTTAGAGTAAAAGTTTTAGTTGACAATTTAAAATGATTTGAACATTTGCGTTCCTTGCAGCAGCAAGAACACTTGGATTGGTGCTGAACATTTTTTTCTGGTCTAGTTAGTTTACATCTTTACATCTTTATACTGTAAATCTGAAGTTGTATTTTTAAGTGACATTTTGACATCATTTGAAACATTTCTTCACATCTTTGGTAACCTAGCAACAACCAACACAAGAGCTTTTGGAAAAAGTTTACAATACAATAATCACAAATACTAGGCCTACAAAACAGAATATTACAGAGGAAAAGGTAGCAAAAACACTTTATTTTACTCTGTTCAGCCAAAGTACAATGGACATGTGAGAATTTTCAAAAAACAAAAACTGAAATATCTAATCTTTGGTCCATCATCATTTTTATATAACTCAACTTTTATTAGCATTAAGAAACAGCATCCATACAAAAAATGAACGAGCTTGTGCTCTGAATGTCAGAAATAAATTTTAGGAATGCAGCTGTGAGGAGACAAAAGTGCAGGGTTAAAAGCAGAGAAAAATCTGAAAAAACAAAATTAACAACAGAGATAAGCACCTGGTGTGAACAACAGTTAGCAGGCACTTAGAGCTAGCACGTTAGCCTCATAAATATATCAAACTGTACAGCACTGAACCAGAACTAACTTTTCCAGTGTTAAGGCACAAACTGTTGCTTAGAATATAACTGCTCTTTGGTAAAAATGTACTGCAATAAACATTAAAGGTGCGGCTGTGTTTGCAGTTTCAACTAACAATAACTGTAGTAATAATAGCATTTTTGAGCACTTGACACTACACCAGCAGCTCTTTGATGTTGTGTTAAACGTATTAAAGTGCAAATGTTCATTTTACAGCCTGTAAAAGCTTTCCAGCTGAACACCAGTAGAAAAAAGTCATAAGTACATCTAAGAATGATGATGTCAAGGGAAAATCTATTGGACAAATTGTAACAAATTATAATAAAAATGTATCCTGTATCCCCTTATATAAAGATTCAAAGAAAAAATATATATCTTGGCTGGTTTGAAAACACCCTGGAATATGGAGAAGCTTAATGAAGTTTGTCTTCTGAGGTGTTATCACAACAGCTAATCTGAAATTTTGTCAATAACATGGCAATGGAAAGACATAAATACTTAATTTTGAGCATGCATTCAACTAGAAACACAGTAATAAGAATCTTGTAAAAGAGTACTAGTACATTTATCTTGTTCCAACAAGGACCACAGGTGATATTGTAAAATCTGCCAAATGTCTTTTTGCACCTGGCAGAAAACCATTTCCAAGAGAACCTTCAAGTGAGCCACACTGGGATAAATATGCAACAGTAGCTCTTTTTGCAAAGACTGAAACTGGCCAGTACTTTTAAAAACACACGCACACACATAGAGGAAGCATAATTCCTGGTATAACCATATCTCTTTGTAAATGTAAATAATTATTTAGTTACAGCCTTAAACAATGATTCAGTGGAATGTATTTTAGAAAAACTATCTGCATTTTTTCAATAAAAAAGTTCCAACTGAAAGTAAACAGATCAATGTTTGCTGCCATTGGTCAAGATACACAAAAAATCCATGACAATCAGTTATTCCTTTGGACTTCAAAGACAAAATTCCAGGCCACAAACAGGGCTGTGGTACCGAAAAGCTAAAACTAAAGAGACTGAGATGAAAGCAGAGTAAAACATTTGACAACCTCCCCAAAATATATTTTTAAATCCAAAATATAAAGTACCTATTCTTACAAAAGAATCTCATTGAAAAATACAATAAAATTAGATAAAACTATTGTGCAAATTAGAGTTGGCGTTTAAAGGGATGCTTGGTATTTTTGAGGTAGAGTTCTATAGGGCATTGTGGATAGGTTATATAGACTGCCACAGACTAACACAGTCCACATGTACTGCTAAGCTTGGTAGTGTAAATACAAAACTTTGCAAGGCACAATCATATCACATTCTTTGATTAAAAAAGCGCTACTATTTCAATTCGAAAAGCGATGAGTTCAAGCCTCTACTTAAAATTTTCACTAATATATTTACTGATATGTTTCTTTACTTCAATGTTGTAGTGTGTCTGGCATTGCAAGAAATGCAATAATATAAAATACAGACAATAACTATTCTGGTGGGGATACTTTCCAGCAGTGCCAATGCCGACTATCATCTCCCAGCAATACAAGTTTTTTCCACTCTAAAGTAACCCATATAACCCTACAATAACACCTCAAATCTCCCTTTAAACTTAAGCGTGTCACAAGGCCACATGGATCTTGTTCTCTGTCCGGTTTTGCAATGCCGACTCTGGGCTCCTCTTATATCGGACACAAGAAGGCCCATGCCTATGTGGAGGCAGCTCCACGTGGTCTGTATGGGAGGGCACATGGGGCACCTCAGGACCCCCAACTAGGCCCTCTGAACTTTTGGTTGAAATGTTAAGCTGTCCTTCTGGAAGATCTTTGGTGTAAGGTAAAGTGTCCCCCTCTGTGTTAACTAAAAAGTACATGTCTTTGGATGCCTCTTTGTCTCTTTCAACATCATCTTTTTGGTAGAGTTGGGATACAGTGTTTTTGCCCAGACCGTCTTTTGGGACGGACTTGTTGGTGGACAGGAAGTGAGGTTGTGAGCTGAGCTGTGACCCTGTGGCGACCCCGCTGAGGCTCAGGATGTTCCTGCGGGTTTCGGAGGGGAGTTTGTCCAACTGTCGTCCTAGTTGCACTGCACTTGGAAACAGAGTCCCTTGACATGCCCTGTAGAAATATCTACAAACAAAACATTGACAGTTTTTAAACCCAAGGACAAACATGAAAGGCATCTGGATATGTTAATATCAGGAATGCAAGAGAATAAATACAAGTATTTGAATGAAAATGTATGCCAAGATAAGGTCCAAGGTCTGTCTTTATCTATCCAACCACTGCTGTATAGTAAAAATGTTGCTTGAACTCAAAATTAGCAATAACAATTACTTTCATGAAAAGATATGATAAAATTGTGTCTTTCATAATGATGTAATGGTGAGATAGAGATAGACAGTATAAGTAAATGTCCGTACCGGGGCAGTAGCGCTGAGCAGGGCGTGATGATACATAGGAAGTAGAACTGGGGTTCCTGTAGTAACCTTTGAATGGTCCAGTACGGGTTTGAGGGCGAATAACAGGTGGGACAGGAGGCGTTATAGCACAGAGCCACAGTGAAGAACAAGGCTATACTGAAGCAGATGGACGACCAGTTCATCCAGGTCTGAAAGTATGAGACAAAACCACAGTTTAAGATATCTGACACCCTATTTCTATTTCTACTGGAGATATGATATCACAATAAGACCGGTAAATTCCTTAACATGTGAAATCCAATATGATATACAATATGATATAGGGAAAAAAGCCTTTTATTTGTCTTATACATAGATAAAAATATATATTTTGACAAACCAATTATATGAAGTCAAGTTGAATGTTTATTATGGAATACTGGTTATTTTTTCCATTATAAAGAGTTAAATAGTTCAAGCAAGCACTTGATAATCATTAGTATCCAAAGTTAAGTTATAAACATCTTTACACAGCTGAGTCCAAGAAAATGTCCTGATTTTTTCCAAAACTGTTATTACTTAAAAGCATTTTACTCAACAGTGTAATACCAATTACACTATCATGTGCTAACAAACTGTTTTACAACTTGATGAATCTCAATCTTAGTATTTCCAACACCATCTTAAAAAAAAAAAAAAGTCTCAAAGAGGAAAAAAGCTGCAGTGCACAAAGTCAATGTAAATAATATGCTCCTTTGTCTACATGACTTATACAAGTGCATTGTGTCTCCCATAGCAGCTCGTACTATTATGTGCTAATGTGTATAACGAAGCCACCCTCGTGTTCTGCTGCTTGTGTGATAGGCATCTGACACAAAACAGTTGGAGGTGTATTGTAGCGTTTGACACACACATGCACACATAATTAATTACCACCTTGCAGCCACGGACTAAGCTGCCAACAATTGACTTTTTTACAGATCACGTTTTATGTTGGAGAATGGGCTACTTGCCATGTTTGGATACAGTTGAATCTGTGTAATTGGGGATAAGTGTGCAAAGAACAAGGAGCATTATTCTTGTGATTCAAACGTTTTCAAGCCTGAGAATTTAATATATTGATTATGAGAAAAATACTGAATATTATTGGGTGTGTAAGAGGCAGTGAGTTTTAGAGAGAATTTATTATGAACTCTAATAATCTGTCAAAGTTATGCGCCTAAATGTATGCCTTTACAAAAATATGCTAACTAGATGAAGCTAGATGAACAGAAGTATTAGTAAGAGTTCTAATTCAAAGACAGATGCCATAAATCAATGATCCCCACAGCAAAAGGCAGGGGGGTTGAATATGTCGCTTTCTTTGCGAAAACAAATTCCTTCAAATACAACATGCATATATTCCTACACTATTATGTTAAATCTGCTAATGAACACCATAGCAGAACAAACATGAGCAAAGCTGACACAATTTGTTTCAATGAAGTATTTAGCCACTGGGGCCTTTTGTACATGTTTCTGTTTGCAGAAGAAGCAACAAGATCCAAAAACAGTGAAAGCTATAGCAATAAGAATTTTCTCTTCATCTTAAACCTTCTTTCTCTGCAAACAACAATTTGAAGCACATTCACTCAAATCAATGTGTAATACATGTCCTTGCAACTTAACAATTAAGGAACTACTTGTGAAATTTTGCCCTTATATACATATTAATTGGTCAAAATGATTCCCCTCTTTATATTGACATTTTCTTTGCAAACTTTCTTACCCAGGTTTTGGTCTCAATGCCCAAGTGCAATAGAATGGTGAATAGGGCGATGGTAGTGATGGGAGTTCCCCATGTAAACAGATCTACCTCTGAGTCTGCATAAGCCTGACAGATACAGGAGACATGGACAGAAGGTGGATTAGATACTGTTTAAAAGTGTGAAGACAAAGTCATAAAAAGCAGACTTATAAAGCAGACTTACAAAATAGGGTATGAAGAAGCAGACCAGGCTTTGGTAGAAAGCATCGATCATATTCATCCAAAACATGTATGGCTTGTATTCCTGCAAAAACAAAGAATATGGATGCATAAATGACTGAGTAGATTAATAAATGAGAGAAAGAAGTTTTATTTAACCTTTATAGAATTGTTTCTGTTCTCACTTTGAGATTTGGAAGTAGCGATGATTAAACAAGACCAATCAAAATCACCAATTTAAAGGGAAAATGAACAGTTTCACAAGATCTAATATCATAATGATCATAATGAGAGATAAAGATTTGCAGCTTAATAAGATAATTTTACTCACTCCATAAAGGGCCACTTTATGGATCACTGCAACTTAAAACATGCACAGTAGGCTAATCCTCCAGCTAGGTACTCCTTATTCTAAACCTAGCTAAAAATGTAAAAAATAGGAGATAGTGGAGAGGAATAGAATGTATTCCCCTATAGAGAAAAGACAATATAACTTCACTCGCAAAAGCTCTTCAGATGTAAATTTTTAAACCATTGCTCCTTTATTGTTTTCCCAGTACAGTATGTCATTTGATTTGTACACCTTGCAGCTAAGACAATGCAAATGACAATAGATTTCATTTTGAGCTTCTCGTAAAAGTGACAAAAGAACTAAAATGTATTAAAAACATTTGCTGACTATAGTGGCTCCATGTATTGAATTTACAATTGAGTCAGGTGGTTGTAAGGATACTATATGGGTTATTTATTTATACAATATAAAGTAGGAGGAATAGGAATAACAGGATCATTTTGGGGGTAGAGACAAGATGTACTTTAACTGAAAAATATCTCACTCAGAGACCGAGTTATTTTGGCTTGTAGATTTTGAAAGACTAGAGTTGTGCTTCTCACAGGGAATAAAAAGCTGAGATAAGACAGAATATTAAATTTGGAAAGACAAACTTTGAGGGTGAGCTTGGGAAAGCAACACTCGTGAGATCAATATGGAATTCAATATATGGGCTACTCAATGTAAGGTTTGTGGTCAAGTTTCAACTGTGAAATTTTAAGCAACAAACTATGCAAAAAGAAGTCAATGTATGATTCTGAGTTAATTTAAAAGGCATCCATCTATGAAAAATTATATTATTACTACTGTAGTTTTGAGAGCACAAAATAAAAAAAATATTTTAAAGGTGAATTGTGTAACTTTTCTAGTGTAGAATCTGCCACCTCCCTTGACGTCATGGAGAGGTTATTACTTTAATTGGAATGTTACACATTGTTACACATGTATAGTTTTTTTATTTCATGTATTCATTTATAGTGCAAGAATGTATTGAAATGCATTCTTACTATAATGCTCTCTATGGATCTAAACTATAACTTGGCATGGTGGTGTTGCCTGCTTGTCTCCATGGAGCCAGTGAAGTTTAACTTCATAATATCATTCTAGGCTAAAATTACATCTCCATGAAGACAAGCAGGTAGCATACCCTTCACTGGAAAAGTTACAATATGCACCCACCTTTAAGTATTAAAATGTCTATCGATAGTAAATACCGCACTATTACATTTCCATAGTACAATAAAAGCACATATCAATATTTCAGGTTTTTATGCATACAAGTTGCATCACCTCTGAGTTCTGTCCGTTCTTGTAGAGCTGAGGGAGCCTCTGCAGCGTCTCTGCCGACACGTCTTTGTCTAGGGTGCCAGTGATGAGTTGTGGGAACGCCGAGAACATGAGGTTGAAGAAGATTAGATACCACTGGTCAATCATGGCCGACCCAGAGAAGCCGCAGTAAAATTGATACCAGAAAATGAGGGCCACAAACATCTGTGAAACAACAGATAAATGCAATGATATACATACAAGAGGAAGGAACAAGGAGATCTAATTTTAAAGCAACATTTAGTAACGGCTATATAGATAATTATAAGGGTATTGGGTGTCAAATGAGGTTTTTAATTGAGAGGGAGAGTGAGAGAAAGCCAGAGACAGAGGGGGGATGTCATTCATTTTTGATTAATGACATGAGATTTTCAACTTACAAAGGCAGTATTTAAGCATGTCGAAAAGAAGTAACAAATGGAGAGCTTGCAAAGCAAAAGAAAAAAAAAATCTTACAGCGTTCTTGTAGAAGAAGTAGAGGATCATGTTTGCCAGTCTGGAATAGCACCAGTGCCCGTGAACCAACAGCAGCTTCTGGAGGTAACTGAACCGTGGCAGCGCAAAGTCACTCGCCATCACCGCCTAAAACAAAAACAACACACCTCTGGTAATAATGCATTAGAGTTGGAACTTCAGAGCAATACAATTAGTCCTGTGTTGTTTTGTGTATGCAGACAGTAGTAAGGGCAGTTGTTAGTAAATATGAGCTTGAAAAGAGCTTCATTATTTCAGTTTGGTTTTGTCTATACCTGGTGGGATTCATTATTGTCAGTGAGAGTACAATCACCATGACACATCTCTATGGTTGGTTGCATTCATCTCTTTTTTACTTTAGTTAATCCTCAGAAAACTGCATGTGGTTTAGACCTGGTTTCTTTCTGATTATAATAATATTGAGAGAATTGGTGTAGTTCTGATTTAGATTTCATTTTTAAGAGTGTGGCTGCAGACTTTCACCAAGAGGGCCCTATCCCAGAGACTCAAGCTTCACCTCCCTGCACAAGTTAATTACACTTTGTATCAGTTGTTGTCCCCTCTTCGAACTGCCACCTTAACGTGGTAGAGGGGTGTGAGTGCCCGAATGATCCCGGGAGCTATGTTGTTGGGGGCTTAGTGCCCTTGGTAGGGTCACCCAAAGCAAACAGGTCCTGGGAGACGGGTTAGACTAAGAGCAGTTCAGAAGCCCCACATGACGGGTACGCCAAAGGCCAGTTAGGTCGCCCGGAATAGCAATATCGGGGCTCCACCTTGGTGCCAGGCCTGGGCTCGATGGCGAGCGCCTTCCCCCATGGGGCCGGGCTGAGTACAACCCGAAGAAGCGACGTGGGACTGTTCTTCTTGCTCAGGCCCCACATAGCCAGTGCAAGGAGATCTGGGCGGCAGTCGAAGGCGGGGGCCTCGATAACCGAATCTTCGGACATAGAGACTAGCTCTGGGGACATGGAAAGTCACCTCGCTGGGGAGGAAGGAGCCTGAGCTTGTGCATTACCTTTAGAAACCGTTACCGTTAGATATAGTCGGCCTCTACGCACAGCATGAGTTCTGTAACCCAACTCCTTGAGAGGGGCTGGACTCTCCATTTCTCTGGAGTTGCCTGCAGGGAGCGGCGTTGGGGTGGTGTGGGCCTCAATCCCACCGTCACATCCTCCAAAGAGGGGGCTGAGGCTGGGGACTCGGAGGTGGACTCCCCCATCACCATGGCAGAAGTCAGTGTGGTTGTTGGCAAGCTCCTCGGGGACAAGGCGCCAGGGGTGGATGAGATCCGTCCTGAGTATCTTAAGTCTCTAGATCTTGTGGGACTGTCTTGGCTGACGCGTCTCTACAGCATCGCCTGGCGGTCAGGAACAGTACCTCTGGATTGGCAGACTGGGGTGGTGGTTCCTCTGTATAAGATGGGGTGTGTTCCAACTATAGGGGAATCAAACTCCTCAGCCTCCCTGGTAAGGTCTATGCTAGGGTACTGGAGAGGAGAATTTGACCGATAGTCGAAACTTGGATCCAAGAGGAGCAGTGTGGTTTTCGTCCCGGTCGTGGAACACTGGACCAGCTCTACACTCTCCATCGGGTGCTCGAGGGTTCATGGAAGTTTGCCCAACCAGTCCATATGTGCTTTGTGGATCTGGAGAAGGCATTCAACCTTGCGGTGTCCTGTTCGGGGTACTCTGGGAGTACAGGGTCCGGGGTCCTTTGCTAAGGGCTGTCTGATCACTGTACGACCGAGGCAGGAGCTGTGTTCACATCTGTTCCCGGTGCATGTTGGCCTCCGCCAGGGCTGCCCTTTGTCACTGGTCTTGTTCATAGTGTTTATGGACAGGATTTCCAGGCCCAGTCAGGGGCTGGAGGTGGTCTGGTTTGGGGACCTCAGGATCTCGTCTCTGCTGTTTGCAGATAATGTTGTCCTGATGGCTTCATCAAACCAGGACCTGCAGCATGCACTGGGGCGGTTTGCAGTCGAGTGTGAAGTGGCTGGGATGAAGTTCAGCTCTTCCAAATCTAAGGCCATGGTCCTCGACCGGAAACAGGTGGCTTGCCCCTCCGGGTAGGTGGAGAGTCCCTGCCTCAAGTGGAGGAGTTCAAGTATCTCGGGGTCTTGTTCACGAGTGACGGGAGGACGGGAGGTGTGCGAGATTGACAGGTGGATCAGTGAGGCGTCAGCAGTGATGCGGTCGCTGTATTGGACCGTTGTGGTGAAGAGGGAGCTGAGCCGAAAGGCAAAGTTCTCAATTTATTGGTTAATCTATGTTCCTACTCTCACCTATGGTCATGAGTGGTCGAAATGAGGTTCCTCCGCAGGGTGGCTGGCCGCTTCCCTTAGAGACAGGGTGAGGAGCTCAGTCACACACGGGAGGAGCTCGGAGTAGAGTCGCTGCTCCTTCACGTCAAGAGGAGCCAGCTGAGGTTGCTCGGGCATCTGGTCCAAATGCCTCTTGGGGGCCTCCCTAGGGAGGTGTTCCGAGCATGTCCTACCAAGAGGAGGCCCCGGGGAAGACCTAGGGCATGCTGGAGGGACTATGTGTTCCAGCTGGCCTGGGAACAAATCGGGGTCCTCCCGGAGGAGCTGGAAGAAGTGTCTGGGGTGAAGGAAGTGTGGCCGTAGGCACGGTGTTTGGTTATGTAAAGGCACAAATCTGTTTTGGTCAAGATTAGGAATAGGATATGCTCTTGTCTTTAGTGTAAAACAATGTCAGATTTTGTAGTATTGTGTTTTGCCCTGTTTGTTTACTTTTAGGGATCTTTGGGTTGGGTCTTTTGACTGGAGGTCTGCAGCCAGACCCTTCTATTTAAGCCTGGAATAAATCGTACACTACAACGTAGATAGTACTTTGCAAACTAAATACTTTTGGCTATGAAACCTGGTGTGAAACACTAGAGACACAGTGACATGAGTAGTGCCTTGCTCAACAGACCAAAGTCACTTAATCATAATTTACTGTTGTTTTAGTCTGGTCTCGAAAATCTGCACCTCAGCACACCACAGAATCCGAACCAATGATCACTGTCTCGTTAAGGGCAAATTTGATTAACAATGATTAATGCTTTGGTCCAGTTAGACTCAGGACTGTAGCAGATGTGCTTCACTGTGGTGAGCCAGACAAGACTCCCCTGAATAATAACTTGGGATCTTCATCAGTATGCATTAGGTCAGGAGAGATGAGAGGACATTGTCCCATATACTCACTTGACATTTGACAAAAACAATTTTAAAATTAATGTTGAAATAGTGTTTGGAACGGACAATTAAATAGTTATTTCAATAAACATTGTTCATATCCCAAGCTGTCGGCGTGGTGGACACATTGCTTGGCCTCTATGTTACAGCTATGTTTTAAACAGGAGTCAAACTTTTTAACATCTCCAGGAGTACATATACAGCAAAAGTCTGCTAAGGTAACAAATTATTAAGTGCAATATATTGCTGAAGGAAATATAGACGATTTACTATTGACAACAATTAAGAGCAAAGCACAGAAACAATTTGAAAGCTACAGTATTGGTAAAAAATCTTGAATGCAACACTAAGTATTTAAGTACTTAAGCACTTAAGTACTTAGTTTGCATCTGTAATGAGTCATAGAAGCAATTAATTCAACCTTTTACAGCTTCAATATTACAGCCAAAAACTATGCACATATTTCCCAGTAGTGCAAAGAAAAAGTACACATGATAAATACTGACCAGCAAAAATTATAGTTCCAGGTCAAGCTTTCATATATTGAACGATAAGTTGATATAATAATTATCATGGCAAGCCTACATGTACATGTGAATTGGGAATGAAATATCTTAACTAATATTAGAATCATATGCATCTACAAGGTCTAAACTACAGGGTTAGAGGGTTTTATAAAATGCCAGCAGGGATGGCATTTAGTCATTTCCCAAATATTGTGCCCACTCAAATTGTGATTAATGGTGTAACTGTAGCTGCTTGAAGTTTAGAATCATGCATTGACAAATATGCATCGCCACTTTGTGTTTATCTTTGCACATGATTCCTATGAGGTTTGGCGTGAGTCCAGAACCACTGCAGGAAAGAGGTATGTATTGAGATGGGTAAAGTCCAGAGCATCTATAAAGTGCCGCTCTATGGGACAGTGCACATAGCCCTGACTCAGCAACTCCAAGCAGCACATTTAGAAGATGTGTAGCAGTCTTATAATCAAAGTCCACTGAATCAAATATTGAGTTTAAATGCCAATGTCTTCTGCCATTTCATAAAAGTAAATAGTGACAGCTTGCTTATAGGTAGTGTAATAAATAATTACAATTTCACTTCATATTAAAAGCATGAATATGTAAACACACTAAACCAACAGCAAGTTCTAGTTCATTTATTCACATACAATTTAGTTTTGTTTTAATTTTGTTTTGCTTTACTTAAAAAAATAATACAGTAACTATATATATATATATATTCAGAGGAGGAAGAGGTGCTGGAGG
>KN489343.1:9034-23506 GCA_000787155.1 Scartelaos histophorus
TTTTAGTGCAAGTGTTTGGGGGTTTCACAGGGATCAGAGACTAATTGGACTAATTGGAGATAATTGGAAATAATCATAATTGCCTAATGCGAATTTAACAGAACGCTGTAGATGCGTGAAAGATGCAAAATTCCATGATTTTACCAAAACTTTAATTGAATTGACAAAATTCCATGACTGGAATGGACCTGGAAAATTGGAAAACATTTTCACTATACATGACTGTGGGATCAGGTCCACTAGGATGAGATAAAATATTTTTACTAAATACGTACAGTAACCCATTTAGTCATTTTGGCTACACTATTTTTATTTATTTTAGCATTCACTGTATTACTGCTTTTACTGCTTCTTAAATTGTAAAACTCATCAGCTCTTAACTTTTTTTTGTTTTTGTCTAAGGTAAAGGTAAATTCTCATGCATGTAGAGTCTTCTATTTAGTTTCATTCCCAGATTTGAATACACAAATCCTGCATATTTAGGCTCAGGTCTTCTCTGAAACAAACAAAAAAAAAAACCCAAAACAAACTCCACCTTGTTACCTCATGTGGTAATACAGGAAGTGCTCCACTGTGTGTTAAACTCCATACATCTTCACTAAAATCTCCACTAAACCAAAAGGTAAAAGTAGCTGTTAACTTCATGACATCACAAGGTGGAACAGACCATTTAGAGCTTTGGAGATGTAGACAGACAAATAATAAAGGATTACTCAAACATGTGAATGAAACAAAACACAACTCCGGGTATGTTTTGGATGAGATAACAGCTTCTAACGTGGCTTAAAGCACACTATTTTCAGTATAGGACATTGCATCTACTTTAAAAATAAAAAGACGGATTCAGTTAAAGCAGTTATGTAAGTCGTTGCACCATACCTGCAATCATATCCAATGCTCACAACCCAAATGGGCCATACATTTATATAAGAGCAATCTGTCAGATTTAAAAAAAGGATTTTCACACTTTCTGTAGACCTTATGTCTTTTGGCCCATTTCAATTTATATTAGGTATTAGATATGACCCTCGATATCAGCTGGCATTATTTCATACATCATTTTTTTATAGAAATCATGAATTGCAAACATGTCATCGCGCTATGGAGATTCATTGCTCTGGCTGGAATGTTGCACAGTATGACTTTAAACAGCTCTGCTTCACATTTATTTCATTACAGGTGTTTTTTTAAGCTCAAAAATACCTAGAAAAACACATTCTGACTGTGATTGGGGGTCGCCTCTCCACAGATCTGCTCTGAACTTGGTCTGGGTTGGTGTCCATGAAGCTAAAAAGGCGGAATACTGTGGAGAATTGCAGAAAAAATAATCACATCTCCATGGAGAAGAGCAGTTACAAAGTTACGCAATGCACCTTTAAATAGTCGACCACCTTGGACTGATTTTATTTTATTTTTTTAACTCCCAAGACCCAATAGACCCAATAAGACCCAATAATTATAGATATATTAACTTTAACAGCACCGTGTCTGAGTGGCTATAACATATGATTTAGAGGAAGAAGGTTTCTGGTTCTATTTCCGCAGATCAGTTAACAAGCCAAAATAAACCCCATGCTTGGACTAGACAACATAAAACAAACAGCAAAGCAAATACATATATGCAAAAAATTATAGTTTTTCCATAAATCTAGGGCATTTCTGTGTGGAGTTTGCAAATTCTCCGTGTGTCTTGCTGGGTTTTCTCATTCCCCCATCGACCCAAAACATGCACAATCCTCCAGCTAAGGTAGTCCTGATCAAGACTTGCTCAAGATCTGGGATGAGGATGAATAACACGTAATTTAACCTTAAACCAAATTAAAACTAAACCCCAATCTTGACATAGATTTCGGATCCACGTGAATCCAAATCTCACGCGTATAATTCAATACCGGTGTGGGCTTAAGGGTTACAGAGGCACTTCTGCAAGCTCCAGTCTTCAAAGCTTCCTTCAGCCTCTACAAGTTGGCCTAGAAACCTCACCAAAATATACTCTCGCATGGACGGAGAAGAACGTCCAAATTCGCCAGAAATCCATCGTTCCCGCTCCCCTACGTGCTTATTTTTATTTCATTTATTTATTTATTTGCGATTGTTCTGGTGTTGGTCCGCCCACTCCGAGCTGATCTCTGGCAAATGCAATAACGCGGCGTTCTGGAAGCTGCTATTCTCCCGGGATGGGTTTCATAATATTCTGCTGGGAAATAAAGAGAGAGATTAGACACAGATGAGACACGTGCACTGAGATGGGAGTTTATTTGAAAAAAAAAAATGTTCCAGAAATTGTCTGTGTTGTTAGCAAAATCAAGCAAGTAATTATGCAAATATCTACATTTTGAGAGGAAATTTTGTTTGGTTTGTGCAGTGAGCAAAAATATAAGGAAGCTTTTATCAGTCATATTTGTATACAGATATTTCTTAATTACAAAAAACATTGGGCCAAGGTGTTTATGGTTTAATTTGGTGCTTGGGTTTTCAGAAAGCAGAATGAGCCTCACATGAGTCTCTCATTTGAGTTGCCAGTTTTAATACTGAAATCCAGTTGTTTTAGACCTATAGTGCCTCTCTCTGATCTGAATGGTCACTCCCAAAACCCCAGAACCTGCAGCCAGTCCTGAGTCAGTGCTAGTGCAGCCTCTGCAGCTCAGGGAGGGAACTCTGGAGGTTCTGAGCTTTCACATGAGGCCTGGTCTGTCAATATACTGAGAATGTGCCATCTGAAATCATCTGAAATTCTCTGATGACAGGATTCTGTAGGCCAGTATTACTGAATACAAATGGGAGCAGCTAAAATCTATTTTGTTAAAATGCTGATTCATGTGAATTCTTGGATCTTCTCACTAAATGTTCAGGATTTGGGAATTTATTAGGGATGGGACACGATTTTGTTTCACAAGATCTCGCTAGACAAAACTGCCACAAGATTGACCCTTGAGAAAAAGGTGTGCTCAGTTTACCTTTGGCTTGGACTTAACTCTTTTTAAGTCTAAGCCTAAGATAAATTTAAGAGCTGGTAAGCAATTTAATTCCAAATAGTACTGGTACAATGACCACTATAGTACAAAATAAGTCAAAATCTTGTTTTACCTCGTTTTCGTGGACCTAATCTCTTGGTGTGTCTTATGAAAATTGTGCCTTGTCCCACAATTGACCTTTATTTAGATATTCATGACAAAGTACATGTAATAATACTTAAGGGATTTTTCATGTAATACTTAAAACTGGCTCTTGCCCCATCAGAAAGTATGCCCCATCACATTCTAGGATCTGAAAACCACAAGTACTAGTCATATTAATTACCAATTTTACTCTAATACCTCATGTCCACTTAGAGACTAACAAATTGAAATAACAGATTAATAAAATAAAAATAGTACAAAACTACATCCAGGCTCATGATCGTTACAGTAAATAAAGTCAGTGTTTGCTCTCTGCACAGTCACATGCTCAGCACTGTGTATCTGTTTATACAGTGAGATGTGTCTATGGGACATTCCCAGCCACACTTCAATTACTTTGTGTGTTTATGAACCTGATTCGAGTTAATGTTTATTTTGTAAGGTGACCTGTCCACAAAGCTGCTCAGCAAATACAGCAGGCTTTGTCACTGGCTTTTGCTTTTAATTTGTTATGGTGTGGTAGATGTTTACGATTCTCTAATTTGAATTTAATTTGGTGGGATTATAACTATTCTAAAGAAAAATCATAGTGTTACACCAACGAAGAAGCAATTTGCAAAGAAAAGTTGAAAAATGTGTGGAAAATGACAACAAGTAGACATCACAATGGGAGAATACTATGCAAAAATTCGGCACAAATTCCAGCTAAAATTACGCTAAAGAAGGAAAGTTTTATTCAGTGTAATTTTGTAAATGAGTATTCGTGGTGGTTTGTTTTATTTTGAGGAAGGAACAAATGTAATTCCGATTTTCACCAATGAAAGCGCTTTGCTTCTGCTTTCTGTTAATCGGCACTAGCAGAACGGCCAAGACAACACCAAACAAATGTCTTTGTCTCCGTTCCACCCGTCCATTCACAAAGATCTCTGCTCCCTCATTCACACTCTCATCATTCTGGTTAAATATCAAATAAACCAAACGGTCACCACTATAATAATGAAATATAACAATATTTCCAGACAATAATAGATTCAAAAAAAACTATTAAAACATACAAGATTTTCAGAATATATCTATATAACTTTCACCTGGGTTTTATGTATCATATGCGTTGTTTGTGTGATTTTGTGTTGTTTGTGTGTTCCCCTCTCTTGTTGACTATGTTTGAATAATAAAAAAAGTAAATGTCTACTCTTAAAATGCTTTATATATATTGTGAATCGGTCCTCCTTAGAAACAGTTATTACTTATTATTATTACATATTATTACAAAGAAAGAACAGTATTGTAATTAAATGTAAAATAAAATGAGATTGGATTGTGCTAAAGTACAATTGCAGCTAATCGGCAGTAGCAGAAAGTCAGGACAACACAAAACTAATGTCTTTTTTGTTTTGTGGTGTTGTTTGGGCCCAAAACCTGCTATACAAGCTGGGGATAGAATGAGACTGACCAAGAGGCAGAGATCACCAGACGGGTGCTCGGAGGTGTCAGCAGCTCGTCGCCTGTGCTGTTTGAGTGACTTTGCTGAGGCCCAGATCTGGTACTACACTCACTGTTATCCAGTTGGGCATTTCCCCTCCTCTTTACCTGGAGCTCATCAGCTGAACACCTCCATCCAGCTCTTTGTCTCATATTTATAATTCCATGTTTCACCTTCTTCGGACATTTCCACCAACTCCTCAAGGGGGCACTATTTTAACCTTTACTGTGGACTGAATACAACTGTAGGAAGGTCACTGGACAGGACACTGCCCTCTAGTGTTCATGAATGAATTAAAATGTGCTTCGTTATTTGGTGAAATACAGTACAAACGTGTGATTGAACATTTTATACCTGCATTTTTTCACAATGTATATCTCACACGGCTGCGTAGTTTGCTTCACTATGCCTTGAATATTTCTGCAGTGAGTACATTTTAAAAAGCTTGATTATTATAAGTTGTATTTTATAAAGGACATTTGTGCTTCTTGGTGCTGTGGGAGCAGTTTTACACAATAGTTACCAACATGTGCCGTGCCTTTGCTTTCCCCTTATACTGTATATGAACAGTTTAAGGGGATAGAGAAATTGGATCATAGTGATGAAAAGCAGGCACAAGGACCTAATACAGAATGATCAGAGTTAAAAAAGAACCATCCAGGCTTATTAAGCCATTTATACCAGATGCTGTGCAGTGCAACAGTCTCCTGCCAGCTGCTGCATGGCACAGCATTGTTGATTTGTCGTCTTTTTATGACACTTTCAGCATGTAATCAGGTTTTAATAGACAAATACTTGCTATTGAAATGTTGAACACACGTCATTCAATATATTACAGTGAATTATGGGGCTAGAAAGCAATGCTTTTTTCTATCCTTCTTAACACAGACACTAATATTTGTTCTGTATCATTATGAAGTCTTAAATTCATTAGTGTTTAGATCTGTTAATCATTGGAAATGCTTAAAAACTAATGTACTGAGATGGGAGTGGATTCTTCTGTGGTCAGCTGGATTACAGATGACCTCACTGGAGGACCTCAGTATGTCCGACAGGGGGACAGCATTTCTGACACTGTTGTCTGCAGCACCAGAACTCCACAGGGGACTGTACTGACATCAGTTCTGTTCTGTTTACCCTGTACACATCACACTTTAGATACAACTCAGATCTGCGTCACATGCAGAAGAACTCTGATGACACAACTATTGTGGGGTGTATCAGGAACAGTGAGGAGGGGGAGCACAGGCAGCTCAGGCACAGGAAGCTCACTGAGGACTTTGTGTGGTGCAGGCCTAAGCACCTTCAACTGAACCCTGCAAAGACCAAAGACATAGTGGACTTGAGGGGGAGCAGGCCACAGCTCCCCCTCAAGAAACCCAGTGAGAGAAACGCGGTGGAGGTTGTAGAGCTTTATATTTGAACCCACATCTCGCCCACAAAACTGGTCTGAGAATATAGATCTACTCCACAGAAAATTACAGAGCAGACTGTACTTTCTCAGAGGACTGAAGTCCTTTAACATCTGCTCCTGCTAAAGTTCGACAAGATGGTCATTTTCAGTGTTCTCTTTAACACCATCTGCCATATGATTGAAGAGAGCCAATGGGATGAATGTGGCAGAAAGAAAAACCTGACAATAGTGAAGATTGGCTGTGATAAAGTGTAGAAGTTCTTACCTCTGGACTGACTTTTACAGTATTATAAAGCGTTACCTCATGTCTCTACAGTACAGCTGTGCATTACATTTCTTCAGACTGTTCACTGTAGTTTTATTCTAACCATGCTATGTTTTAAAAGTGCTTTGTCTGGAATGTTTCACAGTATGGTATCACGGCTGTTTATCTTCACAGAGACCAAACCAGACCAAGTTACAGCTCAGATCTGTGGAGAGGCGACCCTCCTCACAGTCAGAATGGCTGTTTTTAAAGCTAGTTTTGAGTTATAAAACCCCCTGTAACTGAATAAATGTAAAGTAAAGCTGTTTAATGTCACACTGTGGAACATTTCAGGCAGACCAAAGACACATCCATAACGAGAAGGTGCAGATTCTCCACCAGAAATGTTACTCAGTGCAGCTTTAAGTTATTGACTACTGGAAATTAATTCATTGAAGACCTGTAATTGTATTTAAATGTATTTACTGGCCTATATTAGCCTATTTTCTGATGGATATTATAATGTTTGCTCATTAAAAACACCTCGAGTTGTGTTTTGTTTCATTCACACATGTTTAACAATAGTCTTAAAACAATGATTATTCTCGAATTGCCAATGACATTCCCGACCTTTTGTTTTAGCTCATTTTCTGCCCTATAAACAGAAAAGTGGAGCGTAAATATAGTTGTAGACAAATATAACTTTGTGTGTATGTTATTGCGCGTCCTAAAATAGCGGCGGTGCAGTATTCGGAAGCCGGCTGACTCAGAGTGTACTGTTGCTGTATAAACTCCCAGCGAGTGAATCACGGTGCTTATCTTGTATCTGAGCCACCCGCCGCCACTGTGTGCACCCAAAACAATCAACTCTGCCAACCTCCACACATCAAGGGCATTAGCTCGTAGGATTTCACAAAGGGGGAATCAGTGTTGTTCCAGTATCATTTGTTTAGATCTGATCTGATACCGATCCTTAGTGTACTTGAAAATACCAAGACCAGACAGGCTAATCAGTTTTGTTACAGTACAAGAGCAAAAAAGAACTCAAAATCACATTCTCGTAGATTGTCTTTAGAGGTAGAGTATTAGAGTCAAGGGTCAAGGGTCATCTTGATCATACTTTTATTTTTCTACTTTGTCACGTTTTACCTCAGAGCATGGATAAACCAACAGTGAGGCCTGTATAAAGAAGCTCATCCTCAGAGCATATGGTGAATCATGCAGAGTAAACAGTCCGTTTTAACGCTGTTCTTGGCTAAAAAAAATGTTTTACTAAGTTTTAAGTGTCTGCAGAACCTCCACATTCTGTATTTAACCTGCTCTTGATATTAACTTTAGCTTCAACAGCTACAAGCATCAACATCATCTGCTTGCATGGGTCCTCATTCTGCAAAATATACCCACTGATACCTGAAAAATTTACTGTATAGCTTTTGCTGATACCAGCACTGATATTGAAACTACACTAGTACCTAGGGGTGGGTGATATCTTGATATATCGAATATATCGAGATCTTTTTATAACTCGATATGGATTTTGACATATCGTATATATATTGATATAATGCTTATGTTTTATCCTGATTTGGACACTTCGCTTGTTTGCTTCTTGGTGCTCTCCTCGTCGCTTTTCTTTTCTTCCCCTCATGTGTCTCTAAACGAGGCAACAGGAGGAAACACAACTAGTCTCTAAATGCTGAAAATTGGTGTTAACCAAAGCTTCTAGCACCTCTCAAACCTTTTCCACCATTTATAGCTCCTTGTACCCTGATAGTGAGCTTTTTTCCAGCACTTATAGTTTATGCAAATGAGCCATGCGGTTTTAAGTTTAGTTTCTGTAAAACATCCACAAATGTGCACAGAGCTGAAAAACACATTCTAATCTCAAACGGCTGATGTGGCTCTGTAGTCTTTATGGTTTACATGTTGTAAAGTTTAATAATGCAAAGTTTATTTATGCTGAAGATTTAAATGAAGAATCTGCTGCAGTTTTACTTGTACAATAGTGTTTGGAATCGTTGGGTTTGATCTGAGCAGTGGATTGTGGGAAACCTCAGCTCCACCGTTGGAACATGGATCTATTAAAATAAGGAACCTCCAGAACTTCCTCTGCTAAAGGAGCTCATGGTTCTGTTAAGGTTCACAGAATGAATGCAAACATGAGCTTGACTTGACTGAGTTGTTTTATGGCAAAGAAGCCCATATGTATTATTTCTTCCTATCGAGATATATATTGTATATCGAAATATAGAAAAATATATTGAAATATATATTTTTTGCTCCATATCGCCCAGCCCTAACTAGTACTATTTTTTTTTTATTTTAATATTCTATTTTTAGTATTAGTATGATAATGTAATCTACTATTATGTACTGTCTGCATTAACTAATTATAAAGCGTTGTTTTGTTCAGGAACCAGGAAGTGCACTGTTTGCGTCTCATTTTTTTGTTAGCATTACAGTGACAGTAAAACTCCGCTGTGGATGTGAAAAGCTCTTATAAGCTCATCTCAGTGAGAACTTTTGAGTGGAGCTTGCTCAAAAAATGAGGAATAACTTTCAAATGAACTAGTTCTGTTTTTCTGGGGTAAAAAAAATGGACTACAAAAAAAAATGGACTACAATAAGCGCTCCTCATTCTCCTCTACTGCTCTACTTTTAATGCAAATTTCAGCATGACTGTACAAAAATGACCCAGTGTTTGCACATGAGACACGATGCTGGTGTTGAATAAAATGTTCTGCAATTAACCCAAAACAGTACAACCTGTCAACATGAACCTCCTTCAACATCTTGACACATGCTGGGCTGGGCGATCTGGAGCAAAAACATATCGAGATAGATTTTTCTATATTTCTTGATATATAATGTATATCTCGATATATGTACAGGAAAAATAACCCCCCAAAAACTGCTGCAAAAACAAAAATGCCAAATTCCTCAAGGTCTTTTTTTAATTGAAGTGCAAAGAGATCGTCAGTTCATATAGGAACAAAGTGCTTCTGCAACATAATTTCTTTTTTTTATTTTTTATTCCTGTTTACAAAAATAATAACGATAACCAGAACCATGAGCTCCTTTAAGCAGAGGAAGTTCATGATTCATGATGCTAGAAGCAAAAAACAAGTTGTGTTTCCTCCTGTTGAGGCGCCTCATGTTGAGACACACGAGGGAAAGAAAAGTGACGAGGGAACAGAACAGAGAAGGACACAAGCGAAGGATTAAATATACACATTATACTGATATATACAATAAGTAAAAATCCATATCGAGTTTTAAAAAGATCTCGATATATTCGATATATTGAGATATGGCCCACCCCTAACACACGCCCATGCACAGAACTGAACACATATGTTCTCCAGACTCACCATAATCTGCAGCCTCTGCTCTGTCTCAATAAACATTCCACCAAATCCTGTCCTTTAGTCTGTTTGAGGTGGAGCGTAGAGCATATGCCGTAGCAGTGATGTTACAATCTGACAGATATAAATAATTATAAATAATAATCATAAAAATTAATAAAAGAAAAGAAGACACGGAGAGTTCCCTTTCACGTTCAGATTGTGTTTTTTTACTTGTTCATCATTGTCAGAATACAATAACATTGTATTGTTCCTTTAACCTGTATATAAAAGTTACATTTGCTGTGTCATAACAGAACCTAAGTACATTAGATTCACACTGACACATTGTTTGAGATACTTAATAAAGCAAGGGGCATATGTGGCATGTGGAGGGGGGGCGGTATATGTATGTGATGATATATGAAAATGAATAAAGCTAAACTAAATAAAGCTAAATAAGGTTCACAGGTTTGTTAATAGACAGAGACAAGTGGTTTATAAACCATGGAATAATTTATTAGCATTATAAATTAATCTCTTTTGTTGGATTGACTAAAGTACATTCACATTCATGATTTCCAAATGAGGGCTTCACAAAAGCAACTGTACAATAACCTTGTCCTAAAAACCAACAAAAACAAAACAAAGCAAAACAGAAGCAAAGGTGAAGCAAAGTAACACAAAGCAGCAGCTCCTGCACAGGGCCAATGCTTCACCAAACATTCCATTGTAGGTTTCACTCACTGCTACTGCCCATTACATGAACTTAGGATAGTGTAATGAGCCAATGTACCACAGAACACACGCTACTCAATCCACGAGGCTTGATGCCAGGCGGTCAGGGGCTCTGACAGCAGAACTGACCAAACAGTGGACAGTGGGTTACAGTGGCACTCGTAGAGATCACATCAGATACACACAGGAGCTTTACATAATGAGCCATAACTCAGATCGGATGCATCATAACTCGGTGGCACTATAATAAAAACCAAATTATAATGATGCCATCCAGTTTATAGACTTTAAAAATCAAATCTTACACATAGTTCACTCTCCATAGCTCTAATTTGAATCTTAGATAGAAATGTTTAAGACCTTACTGTGAAATATTCTATACAAAAGCAAAAACATCTCCATGGAGAAAATCTTTCAACAAACCCTCCACCAGAAAATGTACACAATGCACTTTTAAATAAATCACGTTCATAAAGACCACATAATCTACCGCTAAAGTGACCTGGCTACAAGAAGCAAATTTGCCAACAATAAAGCTCAGACATGTGCCAAAACACTATCGATTTCCTCTCGGCTCCTCGGGTTGTACAAAGTGTCATTGGTAACAGCACATTTCCTGTGTTCTTGTGTTGGTGTTGGCAGGTGCACCTCCCACACCGCTCTCAGACGGAGCTAATCTTTCCGCTCTTATGAAATCAAACAAATGCACAGCAGAGAGGAGCTGGACCAGGATCACACATGGAGCCAATCTGGACAGAAAATGGACCATTCACAATTTGTTCTACAGCGTTATTCAGTTTATTCAGAAATAAACCACTGAGGAACTGGCTCTCCTGCAGTACACAGAAGTTGTTTTTTTAAAGTATACTGTGAAAGTGTATGTTAAACCTTTGTATCATCATGGAGAGCAAAACTAGACAGTTACAGGTCAGATCTGTAGAGAGGCGACCCCGCACACAGTCAGAATTCCAGTTTTTCTAGGTATTTTTGAGCTACAAAACCACCTCTAATTGAAAAAAATATTGAGCTCTTTAATGTCACACTGCGGAACATTATTGAGCTCTTTAGTGTCACACTGCGGAACATTCCAGACAAAGCAGTGGCGTCTCCATAGAAACAAGCAGGTGCAAATGCATTAAAGAGGGGGTATATAATACTTCTATGGGTATTGATTGCTAACACATTACGTATTTAGATCACCTTTTTATTGTTTTGAATTTTTTTGTTTAATTTTTAGTTAGTTTCGCTTTCATTTTTGACGTCTGAGTCTCTAACCCCCTTCAGAGCGCAATAATGAAACAGCACGTCTAAAACCTCTAAAACATGGTAGAATTTTTTTTGTTTTATATTTTGCATAGTGCCATTTCTTTAAAGGAGCCGTACCTCATTTTCATTGTCTTGAAAATGTAAAAAAACAAAACTAGTTCATTTCAAACTTTGTTTTTTTTTTTTTTTTTAATGCATTGGTCGCTAAATCTTCACAGCGAACTTTCAGACACCAAAGCATTAATGCTAACAACAACTAGCATGCTAACATTTTTGCAGCATATGTCTGTTTTGGAGCGTAACCGATTTGACGTTAATGCGTGAAAATAATTGTGCCCTCTTACTTTATGGGGGAGCATCTGACACCTGCTTGTCTCCATGGAGATGTTATTGCTTTGTTCCACAACACGGCATTAACCTTTACTTTCTCATTTGAGGCAAGAATCTGATGCCACTGTGCTAGATCTGTGGAGATGCAACCCATAATGGTGAGAATAGGATTTTTAGAATAATTTTTCATAATGATAAAGTCATTAAAATATGAAAAAGTGTGTTGTCAATCAATTCATCATGATTAAATATAAGTTTTTAAATATTAATTGCACATTTTTGTCCCTCGACTCTCCATTTTAATATTACACTACTCAGTTTCGTGCAAATTGTTTTGCTTCCAGTTTACAGCCGGATCTTGTAGTTTTTCTAACATTACGAGCAGTGGCCACAGCTCATGAAGGTCACTAGGTTCTTCACTAAGAGTGTTAATCTCGTGATACAAAATTAACGCCATTAAACCTGTTCTGTGGTATGACAGCACTAATGAAAATATAAAAACACAATAAATATAGATAATGATTTGTAAAACAATATGTGTTTGAATATACAAAAAAAAAACAAAAACAAAGAGCGAGCCCAGTTGTTGCTAAGCGCTGTGCATTAAAATACTTTTATGCTAATCTCCTCCATTAGGTTAGATTCTCAGTCCACCGTCTCCACTGTGCTGCAGCCAATTAGCCAAAACACCTATTAATTTCCATGTGAGGCGCTAATGCGTGCTACCTCAGGCTAACGGCTTCATAAGAGCCTCTTTAGCTGCTCTCCGTCCTACATCGCAACCGTGGAAGAATAAATTACCACAATAATTAGCCTGAAAAGCTAAAAAAGCACTAGCTGAAGCATGCGCTGCGGCATGTTTAAACATATGATTATAACCACAACTGTCTGCTTGGGTTTCTATAGGACAGAACTTTAACTTTAATTGTTTCTTGAGGTGCAGGAGCTGGGGATGTCCTCAAGGGGGCGTATTTAATGCACACTGAGCTCCCTGTGGTATAAAACAGCTACTTCCACCACTGCATAACCCCCTTCCTCTCAAACTTTTCCACCTCGGGCACTTCAATCTGGGACAAGATCTCGTTTCACAAGATCTCACGAAACAAAATGTCCACGAGATTATGCACACATACTAAAAATGATCTTCTGAGATGTTTTTATGTTTGCACTGAAAAAGTCTTGTACTGGGGAGCCACATTTTTGAGAATGTGTAGTCCCAAAAAGCAGAACTACAATAACAGCAGAGATATTAAATAAATTATATCAAAAATGGTGAGACTAAAATTGAGAACTGAGATGCAGAATGTATTTATTAAAGCCTAAAGGATGTCAAAATCTCATCTTGACTCGTTCTCAGAGATCTGATCCGTCCCATCTTGTCTTGTGGAAATTGTATTCCACTTCTGTCATTTTACCAATCCTCCTTTGTACACATGCAGCTACAACACGTGAGATTATTGTTTAAATAAAAAACACACACTTTGATATGTAAGATAAATGATATCTTGAATACAGTTCACAAACATGCACGAACGGATTCAAAAATGTATGGTAAATGGTAGAAGATGTATATGCAGATGGATGTCAGTCTGGATCCCACGTGTCTCGCGTCCGGCCAAACGTGACCGTCCAGTCATTTGTTTATTTCAGTGACGCACAGAAACTTGTCATGTATTTCAATTCCCTGTGGCATCTTTCCTTTATTTTTTCCCATTAGGATCATGCTTGTCCCTGACTGTTACTCCAAAAGTCAATCAAACCCATCTGAAAATGGGGCGAGCCAATGATCTGGCTTCCATCTTTGTAAAGAATTAAAGAAATGCATATTCTTTTTTTTATCGCCAATTAAGAGAATAAAAATGGAGAACAAAGTAGAGCAGTGGGCGTATACATATGTACTGGTGGCAGTGAAAATGGGGTTTCTTGAAAATAAGCTATTAAGAAGCGCTCAAACTTGCAACTTTACAACTACTTCAAGTGAGTACAGGGTGAGGGGAAACAATTATGACATGGTGAAAGTAAATAAAACAGGTCTGCTTTAATTTCAGATTAACTGTTTATAATGTGCAAAGTCAAACACCTAACTTGACTTTGTCTTTTCTGTAAAACCTGACTGGACAATAGTACTACCAGGATAACGCTGTATAGTTGATGTTACAGTCTCCATGTTACAGGCCTCCAGTTCTCCTATGGCCTTATCTGTTTAAGTCTTTACTGCTGATCGCCCTAGAGCCTGGCCCATCCTGGGCCTTCACCTGCAGCTGCCACACCTTAAAAGGATCCACCCCCTGCCCCTCCTGTGAGACACTCATAGTCCTTTATGGCTGACGCTGCGTTTGATTATCCTTCTGACTCGGATCTCGGAAATGCCGTCACATCTGAGCTTAAACTGCATTATTATGTTTTGTGTGTCCAACTTGGAGAGAAACGCAGACGCCAATCACAAAACTGTTGTTTTTTATCTTCTGTTAGCAACTCTTCTAGAGTTGCTAACATTTAGCAACACTTGATAAAAGAAGTCTGTGTTCAGTACT
>KN489344.1:12407-22878 GCA_000787155.1 Scartelaos histophorus
CGCAGAGGTGACGCCAGTAGAGCGGGGAGTTAGCCGAGCTCCCGGTGTGGTCAGGATTAGCATGACTGAGGTGCTTTATGTGCGCTCACAATGTCAACTGTTGCGTAATCGCATAGAGGAAAGGAGGAAAGCTGGTTCCACTGGTGCGCTGTGGTACGGAAGACTGCAATCTCCGCCACCGCACAAGCAACACAGTACAACGCCGGGAATTAGAACAAGGTTTATATAGATATATTGGTCCGATATTTGCACTTTTTAGAGTATTAATATTTTGCAATTACTATGGAGACAAAATGTACACGTTAGCAAACTCCCAAAAGAGTTTTAAGATCATCTAAAAACTCACATAAAAGTCAGAGATCAATACAAGCGGTCATGGTCCTGTTTATATTTTGAACTATGTAAAAACCCAAACAATTTCAAATTTAGATTTTTATGGTCTACTGTTTGCCTCTCTCACATGAAATCCAACAACCCACAATAGTTTATTAATTATTGGGTGTGTGTGGTGAATCGGTTAATTAGCATAGTGGCACAATTACACTCAATATTGAACAGCAGAAAGTCAAAAGTGAAAGAAAATACAAAGATACAGACTGACTCTAATAATAATATGAATTTGTATCATGGACCATCTTCTTGGATTGCCAAATTCACCACTCACTGACAGGCGCCATGAAAAATAATTATTAGTTGTTCACGAAATAATCACATGGAGTTTGTTTATTTTCAGTTTCAATTTTTTCAGTTTCAATTTTTGAATTTAAAGTCCTACATTTGGCTAAATTGACTCTTTTGAGCTTTAAGCCAGGTTATAATGTTGTTAGTTCGTCAAAAACATACCTGGAGTTGCGTTTTGTTTCATTCACACTTGAGTAATCCTTTATTATTAGTCTGTCTACACCTACAAAGCTTAAAATGTTCCGTTACACCCTGTGATGTCATGAAGCGGTAGTTTATTTTAGTTCATGTTAACAGATACTTTTAACTAGGTTAGTAGAGACTGGTAATATAGGGCTGACATGATCCAAATGTTTGTAGTGAAGGTGTATGGATTTTAACACAGTGCAGCACTTTTTTGATGAGGAAAGATTATAACACAGACTACAAAATATCTTAAAATGAGCCTTTTACTTTCTTTAGCAGTCATCTGTCCTCATCACACTAAACAGACCAACATAAGTTTTCTAATAACCAGCCCCTGTTTACACTCGACACAGTGTACAGAGCAAACTATGAAAGCACAGCTAACAACACAGAACACAAGAGGTTGTCAAAAGAGCTGACAAACTGCCAATGTACACACAGAATGGAAGACGCTACTCTTACAGCATGGCATCATTATGAGGAGATGTGAGAATAATTCAGCCATTGTTCAGTTGTTGTAAAGTTTTTTTTTTAGTTTTATTGTACCGTACTGATACTTTACAGCTGACGTCATCCGCATTCCCTGGGGGTGTGATGCTAAGCACTATTCTGTCTGAGGCTTTGTTACACTTTAATCTGAGCTTTATTTTAACACAATCTAACCATAAAGAACTGACTTAGCTGTATCTAAGCAGGTGAGCTCAGTTTGTTGCGTTAAACAAGTCCCTGTCAAATGGAGCTCAGCAGTGACCACGTACCCCCCAGTTCAAGTTTCACTAAGTTTCCAATTTCCAATCTTTTTTCTCAGACTTTAAAAATATATATACGTTATGGATATTAATTACGATGTAGCTACTTAGCCTCTGCAGTCTTTGAACTTTTAATATTAGAATTTTTCAAAACATCTATGGAAAAGATTTATGGAGAATTTACTTCTAGAAGCAGAGCGAGAGGTCATTGTTGAGCTCCGTAACATTACAATCACAAACAGTTTTTCACTTTTTTGTAAAAAAAAAATCAAACGCCTAAACAGGACCATGAATGCTTGTATGAATCACAAGCTCCTGAATATGTGTTGTTTAAATCCTGTTTTGTATTTTATTATAGACGGTCTTAAAAATGTATGCATTGTGTCTCCATGGTAACTGATGAACATTCTGCCAAGACACATACATGTAAAACACCCACAGCCTGATGTCACTGCAAAGTATCAATAGGACAGTGTTGTACTGAGTGACTCGCTGGAGGCCAAAGCCGGGCCAGAGTTTACATATGTCAGCCTGAAGTCTATGGTACCATCTGGCAAAAACATGGCGTCATTGAAGGTCTTCACAGTAAAAGTAAAAAGATGTGAGAATGATATACTATTATACTAAAAATTACTTATATTTATGGGCCAATCTGAATAAAGTCACAATGTTCCCTGTCCTCATGTAGAAAAGGTTTTAATAAACAGGTTAATAAACTGATGAAAAGTTATTATTGCAGTTACATGCCTAACTGCACTGGACTTCAGGAAGGTTAATTATGGGTGTGGTGATGGTAACCACAACCAAAACAACAGAGAGAACAAATTATTGCAATAGTAAAATTTACATCAAGTGAGCTACATAACTCATATCAATGCTAAAAACAACAGAGATGGTTCATAGAAGTGGTGCACGATGTATAACACGAAATAGTATTTACTGTGTGCACAATTTCTTTGTAAACGTGGGGAAATTTGGGATATTTTTTACAACAACATTTGAGCTGTAAATAGATGATATATTATTGTTTCATTGTGTTATTTATTTGTTAGAGCTCAGGCCTTTTAATGATACTGAATTATCTTACATTATTCATTTTGTGTCAGTGGCATGAAGTAGTCAATATTATTATTTATTGCAGTATATATTTATATATATGCAATATATCGCACTTCAAACCGTGTTATCGTGACAGGCCTACTCATCACATTATTTATCACCCCTAATAAAGGTCATTTGTGGTTATGGGCTCAGATCTCTGTCTCAACCATAACAATGGCACAGTCTTGACATCGTTTAATTTCTGTCAGCTCAGCAAACTCCAGTGATAGACACAGCAATCAAAGTCACTTTCCTGTTCGGCTCAGGTTCAAACTCAGATCAGATTTCCTCTCTCCCCTCTGCCCCTCTGCCCCTCTGGCCTCCTGTGTGACTTTAATTATCGTCTCACTCACAGATATTGTGGGCACACGCTGAGACTTAACAAAGCTGATAAAGAGTTTTATCAGAGACAGGGGAGGAAGAAGAGGCCAAAATAAATCATCTTTATTGTCAGAGGGAGGCTCTGCGTAGGTCACAATAACATTTTGAAGTGTGACATATTGCTACAGAATCACAAATTGATTCTACTTCATGCCACTGATGGAATAAGACACAATAAATTCACTGATAATCCAAGTAACCTCTTTTCATAAAGTATAATGTCATTAAAAATATGAGCAAGAATAAATAAATTGCATAATAAAACACTGTTGGTAAATATTTAGACGTAGTCAAAGAAGTTACTTATTTGACCCTTTATCTCAAATCTTACTGTGCTACAAAAAGATCCTACCAGTACAAAGAAAATGTATCTATGATAAATACTGAGCCCCCAAAATATTCTATAAATATTCTAGGCTCTAATTTATTGAACAATAAGTAGATATAGTGCTCAGGGTGACAGGCTTAAGTTCTGGTCCTGTAGGGATACATCTCACGGGTAACAGTTACATATTTTCATGTAATTTTAACTATTGCAAGGGCATATCACTATTCAGAAAATAGTGATCTCTACCAGGTTTCTGGAAATATTATATGTTGAACAAAAAATAATAATTATCACCACAATGAGCTAGAAAATGTGTAAGAGTTATGAATATGTACAGTCTACAAATGTGTGCAAACATGCTGGTTTTGCAAGTGGAAGAGAGGTACGTGGTTGTTTTTTCTAACTGAACTGGGTGAGCTTAAGGGCAAAAACACAAAACGTGCTCAACCACAGTTTTAACGGTCAATTAGCCTGGGATGCAATGCATATGTAATCATGGATTTGATTTAAAAATACAAATAAACTTTAATGACCTCATTTTACATGTTTCAGTAATTCATTAAAGGATCATGCAGCTAATCTATCCAGCATTTGACACTTAACAGCTTCCCGTGCCAATGTAATAAGTGCATCTATCAAAAGCCTATTTTACAGTCTGTGTCAGTGTGTGGGCGGCCATGTCAAACTCTTGCACTGATAAAAGTCATCAGTTCACTCATGATGCGTCTGCCCTTCGCTGCCTCTCCAGCTCTATATCATTCACTCGCTCTCTCTGCATCTCCTCCACCTCTCCGTCTCTCTCCCCATCTCGGCATCACTCCCTCTCTCCCTCTCTCCACCTCCAGATCTGGCTCTAGTCCAGAAACAAGGTTGTGATAGGGAAGCACATCTCACTCCTCACACAGACAGATAAGAGCACACACACACATTTCAGCTCCATCTGCTTCAACATAAAACCACACTGCAAGGTCAATGAGACTGTGCGGATGTCAGATATAATTCAACTTGGTTAACAATGACAAGAATATATTTGAAAGCCATCATAAAACATTGTATAGAAAGAATTACAGCTTGTGAAACCTTGTCCTTCGGTGCCATTAAAGCATCAATAGAAATGTAATAATTTTGTTCAGTTGCAGTCTATACATACAGTGCAATGTCACGAATAGGAAAAGAAGAAAAAGAAATGATTGCATTATCCATTGCAATAATTTCAGACATCTACATTGTTTCCCTTCAAATTACAAGAGAACAGTCTAGTCACACTATCATTATCCCCACTTCTTATGGACTGAAGCTAAAGCTGCACTAAAATAAATATTTGAATTATTAATCAGGTGTTAAGCCCCAACTAAATTCTGACCGGTATTGCCATTTTAAAGGACCCATATGGGATATCAGTTTGGAGTTTGCCGATGAATCAACCAGAACCAGAGTAGAAGAAAAAGTGTCAATATCAGCTCAATACACTGGTCTACAGAGTGTTCTATATTTAAATTATGCTGTTGCACCATAAGATCAAATCAATCATCATAAACATAGAATACACAAATTGAAATGGTCTGTTAGTGATCCAATACAGATATAACACGATATAAGCCTACTAAATAGAATGCTCATGTGCTTACCTTTGAGTTGCTCTTGACCTTAGTAGTGCTGTTGCCGCTGCTGTTATTATTGTTGTGGCTGGGATTGGCGTCTTCATGAACTCTGTCCAGGAGCCAGAGCAGGAACTCCAGTGCGTCGTGCTGAGAATTCCCTCGAAACTGAGAGGCGTACTTTGCCACTATGCTCTGGAAGAGAAGAGAAAAGGAAAAAACATTTGTCTTAATGTGAATGAAACAGGAATAATTAAAAGCAGGCTGACCTGATCCTGATCATCGTATTGTCATGATTCAGAGCTTTACTGTTTAATGCAGCTTTAGACAAACACGTGTCAACCTAGGCCTGGGAGTCAATATTTATCATGAGTACTTTTTCCTCTTAGTGGTGAAAAAATTACGGTTATTTTTCTGAACTACAGTGAGATACAAACTAACTACTTGAGTGCTGCATTCTGTTCCTTATTGCAGTTTGCGGTTTTTTAACAATTTTATACATTTAAAGGATTTTTGGGAGTAATTCTGCTTTATGGTTGGTTTGGTTCCAATATTATCTACCATCTATATATATATATATTTCAGCGATATACTGTATTTCTAACTTTGTTAACGTGACAGGCATAGGTCAACCGCTATCATGTTCTGCTGAGAAGGGCCCAATTTAACCCTTAAAGATAATATAAAGATACTTGGTGGTGGATATTATCCATCCATAGTTTGTATTTGTAGCTAAATATAAAGACTATAATATTACCTTGATTCATATAACTTCATTTAACATGTACTGAATGGCACATTAAGCGGTTTTTGAGATGTTTTAATCCGCAGAGCAATAGCTTCACTATTAATAGCACTTATTCTGAAACGTTGACACAAGTTTGTGACACATCCATGATGAATCCTGTCTATTTTCAGATGTGATTTCTCTTCCTTTTCTCCCACAACAATGACTCATTCCAAGATCTGCACAAAGTGACAGGTGCAACACAAATTCAATTACTACTGAGCAGCAGCAGTGAGTCAGGTGGACAAAATGACAGGCTAAAGTAACTACAGTAGATGCCTGTCTCCTCCTGTCTATGTGTGACTGACAGCAGCCAGCTCATTAGAAATCAGCACATTATACCTGCTGCAGCATCCCACTATGCAAATACAAACAACAAGCCCCACTATGCCTGATATATAAAACATCCAAATAATGAGCTTTTTTTAACCAGGGAGCGCTGACAATGTGAACAGGATGATAGACAGATGGGGAGTGCAGAATGGACCATAAAGTTGTTCATAAACTGAGAGGAGAGGAAGTGGCTTCAAGCAAGAGACAGACTTCAAAACTAAATGTGACAAAGCCATGCATTATGTCGAGAGTTCCCAAATTTACACTAAATCAAGTGGAACTGAGCAGAGAAAAGACAGTGTTTAAACAATTGCTGTGCCAATGGGCAAACCTGAAAGTGCTGTGTAATTGTGGAACGCTGCAAAAGGATATGATAGACTACACTGACTATGGTGTCCGATTCATTTCAGCTAAAGAAAACAGGTCACATCTAAGCTATTGGGTAAAACCAATAACACCATTCATGATTTTTGTTTGTGTATAGAATCAAAAAGTTTCCAACAAAATTAAATTCTTCTTTTTTTAAAACGTTGGTGATTTTTTTTTTTTTTTTTTTTTTTTTTTTTTTTTTTACATCACATTACAAGATGCTGTTCCCTGTAGGCATTTTGTCTGGGCAAACATTAGTGTAGACAGATATTTTCATCAAGTGAGGGAATCAAATTTTGTATTTACAGATTATTTATTAAAATGGCGCATTGTGTAACTTTTCTGGAGGAGGGTCCATACATTTTTTTCTCCATGGAGAGGTTATTGCTTTGTCGGGAATGTTTCACAATATAATATTAAACCTTTCTATCTTCACTGAGACCAGACAAAGTTATAGGTCAGATCTGTGGAGAGGCAACCCACTCACAGTCTTAAAAAAGTGTTTATGAGGTATAAAACTGCCTGTAATTGAATACATATAAGGTAGAGCCATTTCATGTCATACAGTGGAATATTTCAGGCAGAGCAATGAGAAATCCATAGAAAAAAACAAGAGGGCAACAGACCAGAAAGTTACACAGTGCAATTGTAAAGGTTGAAACAATAGCAGACCTGCACCAAAATAGCATATATACTTGAATAGAACTGAGGATGTTAAACTTTCCTGTAAATATTGTCCCTGACCTTGGCTCTTCACCGGTGGGTTTTTCAGTGCTTATAAAACAAACAGTTAAAGCTAAAGGAGAAGGATGAGGTGGGCGTCGGGGTTCAAGCAAAGGGATACAGCTTTAGGTAGACAGTATTGATCAGTCTAGACCGCTGTGGATGTGATTCCCAGACTAAAGTGCATTGTTACGGACATTATGTGGGTGATTTCAAGGAGAACTTGTCTGCTGCGTCTCGGACTGGCTTCATAATTAATTTTATTGAACAAAGAGTTGTGGAGCATGTCATTGCATTTTAAGTAGGACCAGGCAATAAAAATGTTGTAATTACCATGCTAAATATTGCAATTTATTTGGGTATGTGATCATTTAACAACTAGGAAAGTGCATTTAAAAAGGAAAAAGAAAGAAGTTAACAAAATAAAATGAAATTAAATCAAATCAATCTTGAATTTAACTTGTTTTCAAGAGTTTATTCAAGGTTCTCATAATAATTTCCCATTTCAGAAGGGCAAAAGGGCTTATATTAAAGCCTCCACCTTATGAATACATTAAAATTGAATATAATAGCTGTCCATTCCTAAAAAAAATACATTTGATTCTAACATGGATTCAAATACAATGAAACATCCACAAATTTAAGTGGAACATTCTATGCAAATACTGTCCATATTTGTTAGACGCTACTACTGTTGTGAATTGTTGTGTGGAGTATAAAAACACACTGAATTAAATATGAAAGCCAAGAAAATCATAATTATCGTTTGTGTTGAATCTATTTAACACCAGTGAGAATAACTGTCACGACCTGGGTCACCTATAGTCCCGTAGGGATAGCGCTACGGCCAGCCAGGTCAGGAATTTACACCAAACACTCTCAAACCCTCCTGTCTATTGTCTCTCTCCTCTCTTCTTTCCTCTCTACCACAAAATCCCATTTACAGCACTTTGTTCTCTAGGATCGTCCCGGCAAACAGGCTCGGGTGCATTTTTCAGCTGTGGACATAAGACTGATACTGACAAATCATGACAGGGTACAACCTTAAGATACACACACACACACGCACACGCACACACACACAATATAGTACTCATTCACTCCCTACAGGTGTGGCAGGATGGCATTGGATACACTCTGTCATTACTACAGTTGCCCTAGCATTTTTCAACAGCTGCCCAAACAAACCAGAAACACAGCACTCATCACATTCAGCTCAATCAGCTTTAAGCCATGTTACAAACTTATTACCTCAAAAACATACCTGTAGTTTTGTTTCACCCATGCATGTCTGAGTAACCTTTAGTGAAGCCCTTCCTGTATTATCATATGACAACACAAGGTGGAACAGACAGTTTTCTGTTTGAACTTGGCCTAAATATGCGGAGTGACATGTGTGAATGAAACGCAACAAAACTCCAGGTATGTTTGCGATCGGGAAGCTGCATTATCCACAGCAATCATAGCAACACAATTCTTTTTAATGAAACTGAGCTTTTTTTAAATATACCTGTACTGAAAAAACATATTCTGAATGCCAATTCTGACTAACTGTATTCCAGGACAGTTACTTTTTTATTTGGCGGTATTCAGTATACAATTACTTTTCTAAACTCAAAGGACTTTTTGGCTTTGCGTGCACTGTATTAGTAAAAAAAACTCTTGTAGTGTGTGCATGTGTGATTTTTGTCTCTAATTAGACACAAATATATGCAAAACAAACAAGTACAAAAAAGTTATTTGTGATTATATGTCATGCTTTTTTATATATCATAAACGATTTGGTGTAAAAGTATTCAAACTAATAAGTATTCAAATTACAGAACTCTGATTGGCCCATGTAACAGAATAAGTTTAATACAATTTAACGCAGGTATTCAGTATTATGTAACTGAATACATTTAAGTATTTAAGTGATAGTTATTCTTCCCATCACTGATAATAAGTAAAGGAACTCAGGGTGATAGAAGATTCACTGCGAGGGTATGTGTTTGTCCAAGTGATACAGTGAGGATTCACAGCTGTGGTCATAAATATGCCAGTGTTTGCACAACTCGAAAGTGACTAAATCAGCCACTGTTTCCTTTGGGGGTGTAAGAAAATCATGATGACTTTAACTTTTTCCCTTAAATATCAGATCTGTAAGATTGAAATATGTTTTCTCAAAAAACACCAATAAAATGGTGGGTGCTGCAAAGAATAGTATTTCTTGTGAGTTTTTTTTTTATTATTTTGCGCAGGAAGTGTCAACTACTAAACTACTCAAATTTATTTGAAACATAAATAGATTTATAATTTATGTTTACAAATTATTACATTTAAAAATGCTAAGAAATACTGTTACTGATACAACAGATTTTTATGAGTTGGCACAATAATTACTGTATCGACTTATCGTTCAGTATTATAATATGTTAGACGGAGCAATAGTTTTTATTTTGTCTTTATAGTATCAGCTGTAATATGACTCATTAAAGATAGAAATTAACTACTAAAGTGTTTTATTCTATTATTTATCCATTGCAGCTCATGTTTTTATTAGTTTAGTTTTTTTTGCTTCAGGGTTATTGTGTCAGCGGTAATTTTGTTTCAGTATTACTGTTAGTCCTCTATTATTGTTTATCCTCTACAGCAATATTTCACATTTCAAATTTTCATATAGTGACAGGTCTAATTATGAGATCTTCTATTATCCTGCATCCCTCAACATGAGCAGCCATGTTTTTTTAGAAAAAAAAAAAACAGCTAAAGATGTATATGCACTTTATACAGTAATTATATTTCTGTGAACATTCCCCACCACTAAAGTCCTTACTTAAACTCTGAATAAACTGCTACAAACTGTGCATATTCAGCACCCAGAGCCCAGGTGGTGCTGCTCATACCCTCCCTCTCCTCCCTCCTGCACCATGCACATCGTATATACATATCGGTCTGCGTGTGAACCTGAGAGCTGCTTTAAGACTCAGACAAACAAAGCATCCGTCTCACTGGGCAGCCTCACTCTCTCACTCCAAACTGCCAGAGCTACTTAAAACCCTGGGCTTCATCCTGCTCCTTCAGAACGGCACTGGTCCCAGAGATGTGCCCTGCCAAGCGAGTAAGAAATGAAGTGAAGTAGTTCTTGTGTTTTTCAAGGCAGTAAAGAGGAGCTCAGGCTGTCATCAACCTAAATGAATGTAGACAAGAATTTAAAAGCCAATAAAAACTAAGGCACTCCATCCCAACAGGTTTT
>KN489346.1:0-23312 GCA_000787155.1 Scartelaos histophorus
AAAAAAAAATCATGAATCAGGCCCTGGTTACGTAACGCAAACACAGCTCACGCGTCATATCCGCTCATCAGATCAGTGGCCGCAGATCGATGGATTTTGTATTTCGATTTCTTTACTAGTAGCTATTAAACAAAATTATTCATACAGTTTTTGTGGTGTGGTGCTATGTCTTGGGGGATGACGGGTCAAACGCCGTGAGTAGTTTTCTTTTATTGCTGTAGACTTTGTGATAAAAGGCTATCAACTGTGCTATGTGCTATGCTAGTTAGCTTAGCTTTAATTGCTAACTTAGCCGCATAGATTAGCTTTGTAGCTTTTGTTTAGCCTGATAAAACCGAGAGTTTAGACCCACAGTGGATCGTGAGGCAGCTAAACGTGTAACTTGGTAATATTTGTGAACAATTAACGCGATACAACAAGACCTAAACATTAAGATAATGTGCTTTCAAAGTTAGCCCATCGCGCTCACCTGCTAACGCTACAGGTTAATCAGCGTGATTTGTGTCATTTACTGTCGTCAAATCAAATAAACAATGATCACGCGCAATAATTAATCTTACGAGCTTGTATAACTCTTTTTTTCTTGCTTGAATGAACAGGAAAAAAATTGATAAATGGAGCTTAAGAAAGTGAAACTAAGACCATGTTGATTCGATCATAACACCTTCTACATAAAAGCGCACACAGAACACCTTTGGCTAAAAAGAAAGAGCATTGGATTACTTCATCTGTTTACAAAACCATACTTAATTTATTTTATACGTTAATATAAGTATTTTGATGCATATTAATTTATATCGTTGTGTTTTTGTTGTTCCAGATGCCTAAACAGTCGGTGGGACAAACCAGCGCAGAGTTTCACCAATACGACTTCAAACAGCGCAGTGTCCACGTCTCCAGAGACCAGAGATGGAGCCGTGTCCGCGGGGGGAGTGGAGAAAGCAGCTGCCATGGCCGCTAAAATAAACGCAATGTTGATGGCAAAAGGAAAACTCATGACCCCACCTCCCTTATTAGCCAAGGTTATTATTATTGAGTTATTCATAGAGGTGTCATGTCAAATGGTAAATGGTCACATTTTTACTTAGCGCTTTTCCACCTTCAACGTACTCAACGCGCTTTACAGCAAGGAGACTCACCCATTCACACACACTCACATCCCAGTGTACACAGACACTAGGAGCAAGGTGGGTTAAGTGTCTTGCCCAGTTACACAACAACAGCATTCATCTGTGGAAGCTGGGTTTGCGTTGCCAACCTTCTGATCAGTGGACAAACGCTCTATCAACTGAGCTACTGTCGCCCCCAATGTATGTCAAGATTAAGATATTTGAGTTTAAGATAAACTGTTATTCGTGTTACTGGCTTCATAGAGTGGAGCTTTATGTATATTAAAAGTAAAATAAATGATCTAAATGCCCAAAGAATAAAGCCCTTTATATTTGTTTTTTGCACTATAATATTCATTGAATTATCTTTTCTATTACTATTTTCTATTTAACATACTTTATTTGTAGTCAGTAATGTACTCATATGTTCTTATGTTTATTACAGAAGCCCCCAGTTGTCCCAGTGCCTGTTGTTGAAGAAATGGTGGTCACAGAGGTTGACATTAATGACGTGCCTATAAACAGCAGAGACCTTCTAACCAAAGGCAAAACCCAAGAGGAGGTATGTTGTACTTACTAGTTTATTTTAATGGGGTTAATTTGAAATATGTTCACTTTATGATGAACAGTTTCTATCAAGCCTGTCTTTGTCTTTGCAGATTCGACAGTTTAGTGGAGCCGTTGTCACAACCAAAGGTCACTACATGACAGATGCTGAGAAGGGCAAAGTGGCAGGGTACAAATGATTGTTTGAGTTTCGTTTTTTTTTCGTTTATTTTGAGGTCCTGTTTTGCTCAAGTTTATATTTGTTTTCAGACAAAGACCTCTGTATTTGCAAGTCCAAGGGAAGACGCAGGAGCAAGTCAACAGTAAGTGACTTCATACTATTTAAAGAGGGGATATTATTATAAGCTTTCTACCATGTTTAAACATTGTTCCCTCATCTAAAACATGCCCAATAATTAACCACCCAGGGTTATACAAGTCGTGCCTGGATGAACAAATTAAAAGGGATAAATGGAGGTTAAGAAAGTGAAACAAAATAAGACCATGTTGTTTCGCCGATACCCACCTCCTACATTAAAGAGCGGATAGAACACCTTTGGTTAAAAAGAAAGAGCCTTGGGTTACTTCATCTGTTTACAAATGCAAACTTATTTTATTTATGCCTTAATATAATTATTTGGCGGCAGGAGCAAGTCAATAGTAAGGGACTTCATACTATTTAAAGAGAGGGTGTTTTTATAAGTTTTCTACCACGCTTTAAACATTGTTCCCACATCAGATTTGTGCCTGCTCAGGTCACAATTTTCATACAAACGAACGAACCTGATACGATGTGCAGTAGTTTCTTATTGAGATATCTGCTGATTGTGTTTTGATTTATGTTTCCCCTTTTTGACCATGAAAAACATCTATAGTAGCTCATATGCCCTTCTCTGTGGCTCTGTAGAAGCGGTGTTGAAAATAAAGGAGATAATTTCAGAGGATGTGTTGAGGGCGTCAGCTGCGTCGGGGGTGCCTCCTCCTGTGGTGCCTCCTTTGACTCTTTACCCCCAGCCTCCACGCCCCGTCGTTTCCCCGGCAACCGTCCCTGGGCCAGTCATGGGACATCGGCCTGCAGCGCCTCACACAGGGGTAAGTAAGAACATGTGGAGAATATACTGTTGATTTAGCCACATGCTCTTTATCTGTCAAAACCCATATGGATTTAGTTATGAACTTATTAAAGATTGGGTGCCTTATTTTCAAACCTTGCAAAGGGGAACTGTGGATTTTAATCTGTCTAACTCCTAGCTCTTAGATACATAATAATTAACATGTAAGCATTTTTGGGCATTGGCTTTTCAACATATTCTTCAGACTGGGCATTGCACAGCCAACCCACTGCCATCCCAATGCATTTTATATATAGAGAAACATAATTTATAACTGCTCTATACTATGTGGGAATAATTCAAGAATGGAAATGCAAACACAATATAATTTTCCCTCCCGCACTGTGTATTTTGTCTGCTAATGTGCTTTTTTTTCCTTAAAATTTTTCTCCACAATAAATTCTGGTATCCAGCTTCAAATTCCAGTTAGAGGGAAAAAAAATCCACTTCATGCAAATTTTAACAAATGGAGGTTAAGAAAGTGAAGTGTAAAAAGACCATGTTGCTTCACTGATACCCACCTCCTAGAGTAAACAGCAGAGAGGACATCTTTGGTTTATCAGAACTAATCCAAAGATTACTGTGTCTGCTTATACACAAAGTCACACTAAAAATGTGAATCACACCGTCCGTGAAATCAGTCTCGTAACAAAACTAAACATTTCCACTACCTCCTATTTTTCAGAGTTTTGTCCACACAAAAATATTTGTAGGTCTGGACCACGCGCTGCCTTCGTTTAACGTCAAGGAGAAAGTGGAGGGACCCTCGGGGGCATATTTGGGCCACATCCAGAACGAGACGGGAGCACGAGTTTTCCTTAGAGGGAAGGGATCTGGATACATCGAACAGGCGTCAAAACGGGAGTCATTCGAACCTCTTTATGTCTACATCAGGTAAGTTTTTTTTCCTGAATATGTTTAAAATCCAAAATGGCCAATATGAGCTCAAGAGATATGGCCATGCTTAAACAAAAAAGAACAAATATTATGACTTTGTATGTTTGTTAAAGAGGTGGACCTTTGCAACAATTGTACAGAAGACCTTAAATTGTGTATCACTTGTTTCCACTTTAAAAAGATTTTTAAATGTATCTGGGCAGATACATTAATACCTGTGACCGAAATACACTTATCATTCAAATCTCTCTTTCTGTGTTACTCAATACTTAGTCATCCAAATGCAGAAGGACTGGAGGCAGCAAAGAGGCTCACAGAAAACCTGCTGGGGACAGTAAGTCAATAAATACCATACACTATTAAGCTATTCTAATTCATGTTGTAATGTTGATACAACATATGTGAAGTAGACAGCCTAATGCAGGATTTCTCAAACGTGTGAATGAAGCACAACTGAGGGGGGTATTAATACTCTAACATGGCTAGAGGCTCACAAGAGTCAATTTTGCATAATATAGGACTTTTAAAACAAAAATGCTCAAATGCTATGAGACAAAATATTAAGTTGGAGGTTTAAGAAGGTGAAGCTATGGAGCTGTGTAGTTTTCACTGATACCCGCCTCCAAAAGTAAATGGGAAAGATTAGACCACTTGATCTCTAGACCTGGGTTGAAGTGCTCTGCTCTTACCCACAAGTCCTTTTGTATAATTAATCTGTGAAATAAGTCGTGTCAATATTTAATTTGGCTTTAGCTCCTCAGTAATTGTTCTGTTTTTTTTAGGTGAGAGCGGAACACGCCCGAGTGACGGCAGCGTTCCCAGTCCCAGCCCCAAGTGAGTCATGTTTTATATCCTTGTTCATGTCTTAACTGAACATATATGTGACAATAGATAATTGGTTTCAGCACGCTCACATCATATGGTACGTGCATACTTCAGTTGGATGATTTATGAGTTTGCTATACTTGGGAGGGCTTTGGTATCTTTTATTTTTATTGGAGTTGAAATATTAATGTTTTGAAAATGTACAACTTATTAAAGTAGATTGTGATTTTGACATAATTTCTAATATTTTAAACAATTTAACCATTTGCCATAGAAATGTTTTGCACCAAATTACTATAGTGGAGGTAAGTGGAAATTGTGTACTGTCCAAAAAGTGTTATTACAGTTAAAAACGTATATGTTTCTAAATGGCCCGTCATATTTTTAACTGTATCCGTACGATCAGTTGTAAACAGACCAGCCAAAACATACTCAAGATCTCGATATTAACTCGAGCTTCCATTTCCTTTCAGCATTTCCAAGTCATGGATATCCTCCTAATAGCAATTACTCTAACCAGGGATCTTGGTATAACTACTCAGCCAATGGGTATGCGGGCGCCTACCCGGCAGCGTACCCAGTGGGCTACTGGAGCAATGCCAGCGCTGTCCCAAGTCAATCTAACCTGTCGACCACCCCTCCGTCTCCTCAGGCTATGGTTCAGTATCCGATGTGCCCCAGACCACCTCAGCCCTACGTCGCACCGGTAACGGCCACACACCAGAGTGACTTTAGCAGTTTGTAGATATTGCTCGGTTCTAATGACAGTTGAGTTAATGCAAAACCATTTAAAGGCCATTGGGCATCAGGTTGCATCAAATTAGTATGAAATATTGTTGATGTAAATATAGATTAAACTATTGAAACATTTATACCACTGACACACTGACCCTAAATTGTAAAAATGTGTGAGCTGCAATAAATAACAGAATTAATCACTTTAGTACTTAGTTTGTATCTATAATGGCTCAACAACGTTATCAAATTCAACCCTTTACAGCTCAAATATTATTGTATGGGGAAAAAAGTTAACTAGTGCTCATGATAAATATGAATATTGTCCCCAAGAATTGTTCCATCTGTCCTATATTAACCCATAAGTTGATACAGTAATTATCATGACAGACGGATCAGTATTGTGCTAAAACTGTAAAGATGCATGTTCACAAGTTGATAAAACACTTGCATAACCTGTAGCCCCTGAAAACTTTTTTATATTGACTGTTAGTTTGTCAAAATGAGAATCTAATTGTCCATACCGGTCCTGAATGCCATTTGTTTGCGTTTGCTTATGTTGTTTAGGCTCCTGGTGTTGCAGAGAAAGTGGAGGCTGAAGGATCTGTGAACGCCGCAGACACGGGAAGTCCCAAACAGCTGCCCCAGGCTCCAAAGGCCGAGCAGGTCAGAGGGACACTGTAGTATTATAATATGTCACTTATGTGGTAATATTGAATCAAGCTTTGTACGTATAGGTGGGGTGTTGAATTGAGATGAGCAAAGACACTGAAAGTTCATTATACCTGAGAAAAATATGACCATTTATAGATTAAACTTAAATTTGCACTATGTAACATGGCCTCGTGCTTTTGCCTGTTTGTCTTTATGGAGATAGACAAGTTTAATGCCATATTGTGAGACCCAAAGCAAAGCAATAACGCAGCCATAGATGGAGAAAAGCAGCACCCAAAAAGCTACACGTTGCTCCTTTATTTACACCCAGTTTCTTTGTTTCCCACAGCCTGTCACCAAGTCCCCTGAGCGACCTGCTCCTGTCTCCAAAGCCGTGGGGGAAAAAGTCGTTGAACGGTCAGTAACAAAGTGTATTATTCCCAGTGCGATGCTGCTTCACTTAGGTTATATTGGGTTGAATAAACAGCTGGAGATAAAGATAAAGGCTAAGCTCCCATTATAAATATCTGTACTTCTGCTTACTCCCTTTGAACATTCTATGGCCTTGTCTCGTTTGTATGCACCGTAATTGACGCTTGATTGACTCTTTGTTGGTTTCGGATAACATCGCACGGTCTACATGCCAGTAGTATTTAACACAAAAGGAGGGAATGCATTTGCTACAGTGAATTTTGAATCCAGTCACTAATACAAATGATTAGGTTCAACATTTATGAATTTACCTTTTGGATACAATCGGTCTTTTTCTTGGCCTCCAACTGGGGGAAAAAATTGACTTTCTTGAACTTCTAGCCATGTTATAATGTTGTTACTTCATCAAAAACACTCAGAGCTGTATTTTGTTTCATTTACACGTTTGAGTAACCCTTTTATTATTAGTTTTTGTACATCTCTGAAGCTAAAAATGCCCTGTTCCTCCTTGTGATATCACATAGTTGTAGTTTTCAAGCTCTCCCTTTACTTTTTTAGTTCTGTAGACACACAATGGAGCACTTCCTGATTTCCGGTATTACCACATGACATCACAAGGTGGAGTGGTTTCTGTTTTGAGAGGGGATGTTTGGGATGTTTTTGATGAGGAAACAACATAAGAGATGTCGTAAATGTCCTATTATTGGCTCTTTAAACTATATGAACAGATTGTTTACCAGTTTTGATGTGTTTTACAGTCTTCTGATGCCTCCTCCGCCTCCTCCTGTCTTCACCACCCCGATCCCTCCTCCTCCAGCCGCTCAACGCAAACGAACAAGAGACCCCCAACCTCCTACAGCTGATAAGCCCTCCCCTGCTCCACCGGGTATGCAACATTTTGATTTTTTTTGTCATCTCCAACTATTAATATCTCCGTCTCTGGATCCAAAATTATTGCCTCCGTCCTCATGGTGGCAGTGGAGACCTGTTTAAACCCCCCTTGAATCACCATAACTTACTAACGCTCTGCTCTTGTATATGTTCTTTTTTTTGTCTCCTCTGTTCTCTCTCTTCACATGTGTCCTGGGACCTCTCTGCCGCCCCCTGGTGCTGTCCGGATGTCCCGTTTGCGGATGGCTGTGACGAAAAACCCAACCTGATCCTGCTGCTAACTTTGGCCTCTTCAATGGGCATCTCTCTCCTCTCTTGTCTTTCTCTTTTTGGGTGTGTGTTTTGGGTTTTTTTTTGACAGGCGAAGATCAAGATGAAATCCAGAAAAAGAAGGCGAAAGTGTCCGTGGATGCGTCCGGTTTGGTGCCCTATGGAGCCGACTCCTCCGACGAAGAAGAGGAGAAGATTCACAGCAACAGGACGTGACCCTCCCAGTACCGGACCCCCAGGCCTAATCTCCTCTACAGTCTTCTCAACACAGTTACACAAAAGGAGGAATTTATCTTTGTACAATACACTGTTTAAACATGACAATAAATCACCAAATTATTCCAGTATTTCTTAGGCTTCAGATATGACTATACCTTGTACAGTTAGTTGTCCAAGTTAGACTGGTAAGTAATTTGAAGAATAATTTGACTTTTTTTTAAATAGTATTTTTCCTTAAATGCAGCAAAAAATGTAACGGATTTAACTGATTTAATTGCTTGAACTTAGAATAACGAAAAGTTCTTAAGGTGCTTCAACCAAACCAACATTATTACAACTTTTACAGTCTGTTTTTGAATGTTATTTTTGTATAAATTGGTATCAAAAGCAACTCCACGCAACTCCGCAGCATGGATTTCAAACTAAGAACAGTGTAAATTGTTTAAAGGTGATTTGAACCTTTGTGTAAGAAAAAATGATTTTGAAACTGACTTTTTTTTAAACCAGATAATACAGCCAGTTTGCTTTTTATTCTGATGTTAAAGATTGTATATCAATTTAGCAAAGTTTAATTATTTCTCCCAAACTCTGTGCTTGCCTGAACTCTTGGCTCATTTGGAAGCTTAGGTGTAGCGGTTTTTCTCAAAAAAAAAAAAAAATTGTGAAAACTGAATACTTTTTCTTATCTTGGAAAACGGTATGTCTGTTCCCATGGAATAATAAACTATATGAAACAAATGCTTTGTGTCTTGGTCTTGATTAACTGTCATTAGCACCATGTTAAATATAGTGCATGTGGAACAGATGCACAATAAGTTTATATAAACATCCTCAGTGTAAGTCTCCATTCAGTTATCACCAAGGCGACGTGTGGCTCAACATGTTTATAAAAGATTTCCTACTTAACAGAGTGAAATGAACAGACCAGTTTTTAAATTTTTTATTATAAATGCTTACTTTGTTTAATGTATTTTTTACATTTTCAATTTAAGAAGATTCAGTGTCATTCATTAAACCATTTAAACACCAGATGCGGATCCACCATCAGCATTTTATCTGGGGCAAGACACAATTTATCTGTAATTCTGATCACATTGATCATGGGGCCAGATCTCTGACGTAAACACCTCCAGAAACTAGTGACATTTTGCATCTGTGAGTGTCATAAAAAGTACTATACAAATGTTGTGTATTAAAACTCTACACTCTATATGATTAAAACACATAATTTAGTGACATCCTATAGATCCGTTGCATAAACCGTCCTCTCAGATGAAAGCAAACTCCGGGGTCTCTATCCCGTTGTGGATGGTGAGTTCACCGGGGTTGTCCAGGCCGAAACACGGGTGCACGAAGCTTCTGAAGTGACAGTGGAAAGTGTGGAGGTGCTGCTTGAGGTCGGCGTTGTAGAAAGAGAGGGTCCCGCGGTCATAATCCAGGACCACTCCGATCCGGACTGGGTTCACTGTGATCCTCAAGTCTGGACTCCAACCGTTGTGAAGAAATTCATATTTATGTCTGAAAATTAGGGGAACGAATAATTACCTTGTACAGAAACTGGCAAAGTATTTATCAAAAATGAAAGTATGATTTATTGTTTAGGTCAGCTTGAACCAGTCCCTAAAATGTAACGTTTTTTGTTCATAAATGATGTAGTTTTAGAGGTGGTCCGATGAAACTGAGAAGCACCTGTTCCACTGTTACCGTGGTGTCCAAATTTGCACCAAACCAAGTACTTTGGGCTATGTTTTCTATGATTCAAGGATGCACAAACATCCCCCGCTTTCTTTCAGCTCTCTGGACCCTGATTGATAAAATAAGATCGATAGACTAGAAAGCAAAACAAAACTTCTCTTACACAAAGACTCTCTCCAAAAGAGATACAAGATCTACAAGGTTTTTCCTACAAAGAAACCAACTGACTGAAGTAAATTCAGACAAACTAACATAACCAAGATGCAATTAAAAGACACTAGTGTTTGATTAAACAATCTCAGCTAATGACCTGACAGAGCAAGAAGAGGAATGATGTGAACTGTTCATCCTGTGAATATTGTGAGAGTTGTTTGAATATTGATCTGTTAATGTCATGTGAATATCTTATTTATGTAAAATGTTAATGTGTCGTAATTCAAATGTGTGAAGAAATTCCCCGGCCTCTCCTCATCTCCTCCGGCCAACGCCTGAGAAGTTAAAACTTGCAGTTTTCTCTTCTGCTCTTTACCGTGTTGGGGTGAGGATGTGTCTCATGCACCAGGACGTGTTGTTGGCGCCGAGATAAGAGTTCCTGTCTGTGTCTTCACAGGCCACACCCACTCTGTACTCCGTCTCATCGTCCACCTCCACCTCCCAATAATGAAGCCCTCGGACCGGGATCAGGTCCCCCAGAACAGCCACACACCTGAGGTCAGAACACATAGTCCAGTGTTATTTATTTAGGCTTTTAAACACAATTCTACACAATATCTACAGCTAAATTATTTATGTGAACAAACAAGTAAACAAGTAAAAACACCACTTTTGCCAGCAGAGGGCACAAGGACTCCATCTACTGGCACAAACGTGTGTGTAAGTGTATCAGGACTTGAAAAAGAAAAAGAAAAAGAAAAAGAGGGCTTCTCGAATGACTCAAATAGCTTTGCTAAAATAAATTGTAAAACAGCAATAATATATTGGTATACTTTTGTAAGTTATAAATAAACAGTTCATAACTTCATACATAATACAGTAAATAATTACCTGGTAAATCCTGTGTCGTCGAAGGCCATGGCGCTGATGGGCGGGTCCTCGTACCCATAAGTGATGGTGCGCATGTCCTCAGAGAAGCACAGGCAGTGATGGGCCGACTCCTCCAGCAGACTGAAGTACGTCCCTGCAGGACGAGCAAATACAAGGGTCAGGAGAGGGGGAATGGACTTCTGATGAACCACCATCGTTTTATATCTATTCTGGCCAGAAGAGTAAAATAATAGTAGTAAGGGTGAAGGGGTTAGGTTTAATGTTATTATATTTTTAATAATGAGGCACCGTTAGGGGCACAGTAAAATAAAGTGTTGACAAGATTTGAAACTAGCAGGTTGAAAATGGTCAGGGTAACCTCTGCTCATTTTTATTCTAATTACATTATGGTTGTAAAGTTGGAGAGGTTATCCTGCTTAGTGTAAGAATGTATTTATGTATTTTTAGGTATTTTTGAACAATAAAAGTTACAGAGTGCGCCTTTAATATGCATAGTCCCTTCACAAATAAGCAGTACAATCATTCATTTAAAGCGATCTTACAAGTCAGAAACTGTAGGTTGATTTACTTCTGTGTGTAATGTCAGGGGTCTGACCTGTGGTGTGGACAGTGAGGCCCAGGCTCCTCTCACTGGGACCCCCGATGTTCACGGCTCGGACTGAGATCACGTACGACTGTCCCGGCTGCAGCTGCACCAGACACTGACAGGAGGGGACGGCCACGATGGACCTGCAGGACGACCAGAGCAAAGGGACATGATGGTAATACACAGACAAATACAATACAGAAAGTTTAGGCGACTATAAAGGGGCGATATGTAACTTTTATGATGAACGGGTTTGGCATCTGCTTGTGTCCTTGGGCATTTCATCAGCTCAAAAACATACTCTCTTACTCAGGTTTGCGTGTCCACAGATGTGGCCTGTAACTTGGCCACCTGCTTGTCCTCAGATATGCATGTGGCAAACTGCAAGCAAAGTAATAACAAAGCCGTTGACGGGCAGTAACCAAAAAGTTACATAGTGCACCTTTAAGTGAGAAAAATCATAAGAAAATTAGAGCCAATGCTGTTAAACTTAAGCCTAAACTAAAGATACGTCTATGTTAAAAGTCCTCAAAATGGCATCCGCAAACAGGAAAGTCTGGGTGACATTAAAAAGTTGCCAATACAATATGGTTTTTGATAGTGTACTTTTGATTCAACACAATTCAATACAATATATTTCAAATTGATTCAAGTCTGTGATGCTAAAAGTCTTCATTACACCTTTAAGTTTGTGCAAAGTTAATAAGAAAAACATCATTTTTTCTCATCAAAACTGTGAAAATGTCAAAAGTATTGCACAAACAAGTTAAATCTCTCCAAACAAGCAACATAATTACCAAAAAACATACTTTTAGCAATATATCAATCCAGCAGCCCACGATATTGATACTGTATCATTAAATTAAACAATACGTTATACTGATATTTCAATAGTTTTCTACCCGTCTACTACTGATACCTGTGAATAGTGGAGTAAACTGTATGTTGCAGCTGCTTTAATTACCATCAGAGGACGAACAGTCACAGTCTAAACCCTTGTACATATAACCCTGGACAACATAAATAAATGCAGACCACTTTTTGCAGACCACCTCAGACTAACGAGCCCAGATTTCCTCAGCCTAATTCCCAGAGACAAGGACAGTATTGGCTGCTGTGTCGAGCATTGCCGCAGGAGCTGAGGCTAAATATAGATTTTCTGGGACAAAGTGTCTTGAATCAGCAGCTCTCGAACTGTCGGAGCTGCAGCAAACTCACTCATGTTCAGAGTTTAACCCAAACAAAATGAGGCAATAATAAATATGAACACGGCGCAGTGCTTCCCCATAGGCACAGAAAGAGACTGAGTGTTATTTAAAACTTTCTCCAAGTTTGAAGTTTCACAGTTTGTTCTTTTTAAATTATTTTGACAGTTAGGATTAATTGGATTTTTTTTTAGACTTGTTAAAAGTGTTGAAAATGTATCATATTGTTGGCTTAAGTATCCTCAAAGTGATGTCTAAAGCAAAGTGCAATGTATTACCTGTAAATATTCAAGGACTATTTGAAATTAGAACAAGCCACTACAGTTTAAAAGGAACCTACATGTTTAAAAAACCCAGATTCAGAACCAAGGTTATGAAGCGAAGCGTCGCTGTGAAAGGAGCTTGTTTATGGAACAGTCTTTACAAAGAAATCAAAGGATCAACTACAATGATGATATTTAAAAAATACTAATCACCCAGTGCAATGTGTATGTATGAAGTAGAAGCTGTTGTGCGTAAAAGTGATAATCTCTGTTTGCAACTGATTAAGAAGTGTGACAGAAATGAAATGTACTGAGCCGAAATGTTCTGTTGGTGTTGATTTATTGTCTGGAAAAGGGATGAGGGGGCAGATAACATGATATTAATCTTCTTTCTGTTCCTTTTCACTCATTTCATGTATGTTTAATGTTGTGACACAGTTGATGTCTTTTTATACTTTATGAATGAAATAAATTAATGAATTAAGAAAGAAAATTGCTGGATTTCAGAAGACACCACAACATTCTACAGTCCCATATTATTTAACACAGGGGAGGACAGCTAAAATATATATTGTTAAAATGCAGATTTATGTTGTAATATTGCTCCAGTCTAATCACTAATAAAAATGATAAAGTTCAATATTTACAAATCTACCTTTTGTATATTTCATAGCAAAACACAATGTAATTAATAGTAGGAAATACTCTTGCCCTCATCTGGGAGAATGGCAACACCACCAGCAGCTGTATCGACAATAAATATCCTCAACTACATGAAAAATAGTCAAATAGTGATTCTTTTTTTTTTACTTGCCCTTTCCCATTATATGCACATATATATGTCATATAATTCATCTTTATGACAAATAACTGTGTCTGAGAAGCATTTATTTTCATCTACGATGGGCAGCATAGACAAAAATAATACCTCTGTACTTTACCTCTGTGTAACAATACTGACAGTCCATGAGAAATGTTCTGAAGTTGAAAGTAAAGGTCTTGGTTAAGAAGTACTGCACTGTACAAAACGTACTGCAGAATAATACCTTGAACCTGTGACTTGTCTCAGTATTGTTACCTGCTTGTCGTCATGGAGATCGTAGGTTTACTGTGGCTTTATGTTACTTCCAGGCAAGGGGATAACATCTCCATGGAGACAAGCAGGCGGGCCACACCCTGCACTTGAAAAGCTCCGTAGTGCGTCTTTAATCTTACTCTGTGACGTCGCTCTCGGCTCCGTCGCTGGTCAGTTCGCTGATCTCCACGGTGTACGAGTCCACCGGGTTTGTGTTGCCCGACTCCCAGCGGATCAGGGCGGCCTCGGGGCAGCTCAGGTAGCCCCTGTGGTCCAGGACGGGAGGACAGGGCACTGTGGGACGGGTTTATACTGTTACTGTCTGATGAAACAAAACTAAAGCTTTGACTTTTTTGAGCTTTTTATCATGTTATAGCTGTTTCCCCTCAGCATTTAGCATGTACTTGCATTTAGCTGTATTTAGAATGATTCATACATGTTTGAATTTATCACTTTCTAACATGGAAATTAGCTGATGACTTGTTTTGTCGTTTTAAATGAATAATGTGATTTAAAATGTCCAAATTCTAACATAATGATCTAGAGTGCAGATTATAATTATATAAAAGAAAAAAAGCCCAATGTCTTCTTTAGAACTACTGCAGTAAAACCAACACACAGTATGAATTTAAAATACAGAATGCTCATAATTTAAAAAAAGGCAAAAAATACACTGAATAATTGCTGTTTGAAAATGGCAAATCTTTTACAGTAGTAAGTATAGTTCTTGTAATTCTGATGATGAAAAGAAATTATAATTGAAATATGAATTATCAAAGGAGAGAAGGGCAGCTCTTTGTAAAAGTGTTAGTGTGTTTCTGTTTTGTTCAATTTTAATTTTAAGAAGAGCTTCTAAATCGAGAAAATTAGGGAAAAAAATAATAATTTTGGAGCAGAAAAATAATTTTTTAAATTTTGTTTTAATTTCTACGGTTGCAGACCAAAGGTTTTTTTTTACAAGTTAAAATTGGCACTAATAATAACTAATAATAATGGGTTTTGTGAGGTACCGAGCACAATTGAAAATTGTAATTATTAGTTGTTTTTCACTGTTTTAAGATCATATTTTGAGATAACTTCTACTTAAAGGTGCGTTGCGTAACTTTTCTGGTAGAAGGTCTGCTGCCTGTTTGTCTCCATGGAGATTTTGCGTGACATTAAACTTATCTGACTTAATTTCATGGCACGATTATGCAAGTTACAAGTCAGATCTGTGGAAAGGTAGGCCTGTTCACAGCACATTTTTCACGTTTTTTTAAGTAATAAAAATGGCTGTAATTGAATGAAAGCTGGATAGATGTTTAATGCCACACAAAGGAACATCCAAGGCAAAACGATCATTTCAGGAGGCAAACCCTACATCAGAAAAGTCACCTCTAAAATATAACGTGTAATGTGTATAAAGTGTGTCCTAACGTGCCAAATCCTAGTTGAGTCTCTCTCTTTAGTCATTACCGGTCATGTACAGGGCCTTCTCGCTGGCCGGGCTGATCCCGGTCGTGTTAGTGGCCGTGACCCACAGTTCGTACTGAGCGTTTGGCAGCAGCTCTGACACGGTGCAGTGAGTCTCCTTCACTTTCACTTTATTCACTGCAAAAACAACACAGATATGGTCAAAAATATACAAGTAAAATACCAGAAACTGCATATATTATAAAGTAAATGTATTGTATATCTCTCCTTGGGTATATCATGGGTACAGAAAATGAAAAATTAGGACCTTTTGCCATTGCCATAGCGATTAACAAATCAAAAACACAATATTATATCTTTTGAGGAAGCCAAAACTCTTTAATGCATAAATTATAATGCCAATAAAATAAAAAATTAAGAGTAAAAAAACATAGGTAATTGTTTTATAACTATGTGACCATTTTTACCTCTATAGATAAGACGCGGAGTCTAAAGCTTTTATATAATTACATGTAAGAGCAGTGGGCGGGGATGGGGGGTAGGTGAAAATGTACATTTTCAGGGTCACACTTTCAGAGCCTCAAATGCAAAACAAAGCAGGATTTCTGAATTATCCTAATGATGCTGGAACAACACTAAAACATGTGGTTAAAAGGATGATGTTATAGACGTGGGTCAGAGTTACCCGGGGGGGCAGAGGAGTCGTCGGGGGGGCAGTCCTCCAGCACAGGGCGGTAGTAGAGCTCATAATACTCCACTGTGTCGTCTGAAAACAGGCTCCAGCAAACACGCAGGGACGTCTGAGAGGCTGAGTTTGGATTCTGAGGGTTTATGACCGGGGCAGATGGAGCTGAAATAACAACAAAAAAGTAACAATGCCACAGATTAATATAAGTGAATTTTAGTAACTGATTAATCACAGAAGGAGTTTAAACTAACTTTACAAAGTAACTCCTACGATCTCATTCTTCACATGCCTTATGTTCTCTCAACTGAAATATTAAGCCACCCTGAATAAAACCTTTAGATATTGTCATGTCTCATGTGTATTTAAAGGGAAACTATGTGACTGTTTTGATAAGTTTGCTCCCTACATTCTTCCTGCTCGTCTTTTCACTTGTAACTTTGCCTGGAATTAGAGAACCTTCTTAGAGAGTTATCTAAGTCCCAATTCATTCTTAATATTACTCCTTAGTTCAAGTTAAATAAGTTAGTCAATGAATGATAAAATGTATTTATGCTGAAGAAACAGATGGAAGTGAACTTTGTGTCAAACCTGGGACGATGTTGATGGAGTCCATCATGGTTTTAACATCAGACAGATCTGAGAGCGGAGTGGAGAACTCCAGAGACGTGGAGAGGGTCAGGTCCATGTCCTCTTTAGCAAAGTCCTCTATCCTGATCAGGAGGAAGCAGGTTTATGAAGGTGGAAAAAGATGTTTCAACATTTGGAAATGTTCAGATGTTTACCTTTTGATTGTGGGCATCACCATCTGCCACAGCACCAAAACAGATAAAAAGAAAATGAAAAAAGTCATGATTACATGAAGTCATGATCCTGTGCCCTGTTTTACTCTCTCCAGTGATCACAGACACAGACCTTGAGAAACAGTCTCTTGTCATGACAACGGTGCACTTCCTGCGCACTCTCGATCAACTCTTTGGAGGAGTCCAGCGCTCGGCCACAGTCCAGCAGCTGTCTGTACAGAGCCTCCAGTTTGGACTTCTTCTCGTCCTGTAAAGCTGCCGCTCTGTCGTCGTATCTCTGAGACAGAGTCTGCAGAACATCGTTATAATGCTGCTCCAGGTGCTGCTCCCGACGGCCAAAGTTCTCCTGAAAGAACAGTGAGTTTGTCATTCCAGCTATGGGTGCTGCACACTTGTCCTGTTTAAGTCCTATTTAGTCCAGCTGTAGACTTGGTTTAGTCCTTTTCTAGACCTGGTTTAGTTCAGGTTAGTAGAGGTGAACTGTATAACACATAATAATCACAATTTTACCTCCACTGTAAGAAAGATTTCCTCCAAATGTCCGGCATAGTTCTCCATCTCTGAAACTTTCTCCTGGAGCTTGTTACGGATCACATCATTTTCATTCTGTGAAATACATACAATAAAAATAAATAAAACATTTAAAAAAATACACAACTCAGTCTTTGAAAATGTTAAATCATGACCAGACCAGAGACTAGTTTTTGTAAATATATTCTTAATATTCAAATGTTTATTTTTTTGGCAATATCTCCCACCTCCACCATAGAGCCAGAACTATTTTCTGTCCCCATTTCCAGACCCTACCTCTATGTCTTTGAACACATCATCCTGCCCGTTGTCCGCCCTGGTTGGAGATGGTGTATCACAGGCTTCAAATTGTAGTGAATCGTTTGTGTCCACAGAGAATCGCTGCAGCGCCCCCCTGTGTCCTGGGGCGGCTCCTCGGCCCTGCCCCCCCACACCGGGACCCTCCATGTGGAAGGACTCTCGGCTGAAGTCCGGCTGCTCTGACTCTTCTTCGATCACATCCAGTCGCCCCCCACGGACCTCAAACAGGTCCATGAGGAGGTCGACTAAACCAGAGAGGAGTCAGTGCACCATTCAGATATCGAGGTTTTACAAAAGGCGTTAAATCAAGTTAATGTGTAAATGAAAAGAGATTTTTAGCAAATATGATGATTTATCTCATTTGTGCAAAGTGTAACTTTTATGGAGGTGGGTCTGTCACTTATTTGTGTCTATGTTATTGTGACTTATTATGACTTTTAATATATTTATTTCTGAGGAGACAAGCAGGTGAGGAGATCAGACCATATTACAGGTCAGAGAGGCGAGTCCACACACATAAGAGCAAATGTTTTTCATTACATTTTTGATAAATAAAAACACTTGAAGAAATGCAAGATCGATAAGTTTACTGCAATACTGTGGAACATTTCAGCTAAAACCATAACCTGCTTGTCTCCATGGTGACAGGCAGGCGATGGATCATCTCCAGAAAAGTGACATAGTGCAACTTTAGATTGAAGCAACTTGTGTGACAACAAAGCAACTGTGTTAAATAACTCATTTAAAAATGCTAGATCACAGAATGCATAAAATAATTAAACAAATTAAACAAAATATCAACATAAAAAGTGAACACAAAAGAAAAGAGCAAACAAGTAAATACAAAAATTCGGTTTTATGTTACGTTTACGGTTTTGCTCAGTGCTGCTGTAGCTGGTCCTTTTCCAGTCTAATTAGTAAGTGACTAGACAGAGTTTTTTAATATGTTTTTTTAACTTGTTTACTTCTTTTTCAGCTCTAATTGTGACCAAAAACACCAACACAAGAGAAACAGGAGAGTTACTTATATGTATCAAAGTAAATGTTACTTGACGAATTAGAAATCTAGTTAGTGCAAATATCCTGCAGGGGTCATTAAGGTTTTGGTGCACTTTTATACAAATCATTGAAACAAGCAGAAGAGGAAGTCTGGAGGAGAATGTAAAATCTGTACTTACTGTATTGAACAAGTCACCAAAGGATTTACACTTGATTCAGTGTGAAAAAGACAAAAGTCACTTCTTATTTAAAAAAAACGCTTTGGCTCCAGATGCATGCAAATCATGTACTTAAAAGTGCATTTCTGGTGGAGCTTGTTCCTATGGATTTGTCATTGCTCTGCCCGGAATGTTCCACAATAGGGCATTAAACAGCTCTACCTTACAGTTATTCAGTTACAGGTGGTTTTATAGCTCAAAAGTAAGTCAAGTTTTTAAGTTTTGTACGGTGAAACATTCCAGACAAATCAATAACATCATAGAGAAAAGCATTGGACGGAGCACCACTGGAAAAGTTACACAATGCACCTTTAAACACATAAATATTGTAGTTATTTACCTGGTTCATTTAGAGGAAGGCCATTCTCTCCCTGGTGTTTAGCGAAGTTTAACAAAGTCCACAGACTGTCCCTCTGCAGCTCTTCAGGCCGGGACAGAAATAGACAGAGACCAGCTGCTCCTCATATGTCCACAGGCATGTCCAGCGCTACAGGAGCCTGCAAGGGACACACTCAGAGCAATATACACAGATTGGTTTACATATGAAGTAGGCAAATGGAGCAAAGTTCAGACAATTTTACTGATATGTGAAATAGTAAGGGTGCATGACATCTCATATTATAAGACTTTGCATTACAAAAAAAAAATATATATATATATATAGGCCTATTAGTTCAGACTTTATCTGAAAACTAATATTGTAAAAACATCCTGATTGATATTTCATTGAGAGGCGCCCTCCTTGTGTGTGTGTGTTTTTTTTGTTTTTTGTTTTTTTGTTAACTTTTTGGGTTTTCTTTTTTTTTCTGTTCTGATCTGTATAATTGAAAAACTACAAAAAATAAAAATTACAAAAAAATATATATAGGCAGTTTGAATTAAGTCATTTTAGATCTATTGCGATTTACTATGTGTATAATGTAAAAGTTGTGGATTTTCATGAAAAAAAGCATAAAATGTCTTCATTATTGTTGCTTTGAAGTAGAATACTGAGCATAATATCTATATAAAAATCAAAGGAATTAAACAGGAACAAGAACAAGTGTCTGCGCGTGGAACTTCAAGGTCAATTCCCTTTTTGTGCAACGCTATAATTTCATCACTGTTAATAGAAAAGTCAACACATGATATGACTTAGTGATATGACTCAGCAACAGGGAATGACTAAGGTGTTTATGCAGGAGAATTGGACAAAAAGGCGACTGTAGGAAATAATAAAAGGTAAAACACAAGGTAGAGATGGTTCGATATGGATTTTTTGGGCACTAATAACAGAAATTTGTCTCACTCTTGTGCCATATTACTGATATTTTCCAAATCAAGTCCCATAAATATATGTTATAGTAGATATAGGCTTGTCACAGTAATTACTATATTGACTTATTGTTCAATACACGAAAGCTGATATATTTTGGAGCTCAATATTTTACATTTTCTTTGCAAAAGTGGCGGGATTTGGGGTATTTTTGTTTAGTCTTTATTTCATTAAGGGACAGTGTACAGAGACATTAAGCCAAAGCTAAAAACAGATGAAGAGCACCAGGTTATAAACAAATCGCTAGTTTCATATAGTAATATTTGAGCTGTTGAATAAATTATTTTATGGATAATCATTGGTTGGTGTCTTTTAATGATGTAGACAGACGGGGGCAGATTAGCAAAAAAAATACCAAATATCAGCAACATGTTCAATATCGATGGCAGTATTGGAACAGATATATTGCTCTTTTTCTTCACAGACTTCTACAAATTGTCCTGCAGCCAGCGGATGTAGTCTTTGAACGCCCTCTTCCCCACATCGAACTCCAAGGGCCAGAAGAGCATACTGAAGCAGCCGTGAAAGCCGTCTTCATAGTGCGCACCTGTGACCTGGACCCCGGCGTCTCGTAATCTCCTCACATACATCAAACCATCGTCTCTCAACACGTCAAACTCACAAGTCATAATATACGCTTTTGGACATTTGGATAACGCCTCTGGACTGGCCAGAAGAGGAGAAGCGCGGATATCTAAGAGCTGAGGGACTTTTTCCAAAATTCCTTCCAATCCTTTTTCTGTTAAAACCGGTTTGTGGTTCTTCTGATGCTCTGGAGGGAGGAGCAGAGTCCAGTTAAATCGCGCTCTTAACTCCGGGCTGAGGAGAGGCTGCTGTCCACCGCTGTGCTCGTTGGATAAAAACTGTTCCTTCAGAGAGAGATCTGCTCCGAGATACTGAATCCAGAACTGCACCAGGGCGGCGCGGGAGAGGATGGGGACGTTGTGGTTTTGGAGGCAGGAGGGTGTGTTAAAGTCCAGCGCCTGAAGAGCCGGGTAAACCAAAGCCTGAACGCTGAGCTTCACATTCACACTGGAGTCTTGGGAGATCTGCAATTAAACAAAGCAAGTTTAAAGCTCATAGGGATGTTAATTATGATGAAAGGTTTAGTAAGATGTTTGTGTTATAGTAAAATTACATAGATTTTCATTCACAAAGTTTGATCCTGAGTAAGAGCTTGAAACTTTGTATCCACAGTTTCAAAAAAGCTGAATACTCAAAAAATGTAGATGTTTCTTCACAACAAATGTAACACTAACATTTGACATTGTGAAATCTCTATGCGCAAGGTACCTTTTTGTGTTCAAGTATGACATTTAATGGAGATACAGGGCAGTAATTTCTATGATTTCTATAACTGACCAATACTGTATTTGCCCCTCATCTGGGAGTATGACATTATCACATTCTACAAAAAGTCATCAGTATCTAATCATATTTTTTAGTGAGCTCTGTGAACCTCTTGAGCCACTGCTGCAGCCAGGTTGCCCCCAGCGCTGTCTCCGGACACGCCCACTCGCTCAGGGTCCACCGAGTATCTGGACAAAACCTCCGCAGACAGGAAGTGCTTCACGGCAGCCAGACAGTCCAAGTACGGCTCTGGGAAGTGGACCTCTGGATAACGGCGATACCTACAAGAAAATATCATCAGGAGGAACATGGCCCAACAATTATGAAATAAAAGTAAAAATAGAATTGATGATATAAGAAAAACTACTTAACAGTGGCTTTAAAAATGTGTGCATACTTGTTTCGGCTATTTTAAGTCTACATTTTTGCTATAAAATTATGTCAAAATGTAAAGTTTAGTGCAAACTAGGTACATTTCACATGTTCATACATCAATGTGTGCACTACTCACTCCACAGAGACGACTACAGCATTGAGCTCCGCAGACATCATCCTGGTGAGTTTGTCGTATGAACCTTTCTCTGACAAAAGAAAGAAAAAATTGGTAACACTTTACAATAACTGCACCTTATTTACTTAATCAAGTATTTGTTCATTATTAATTAAGTGCTACCAAAGATTTTTATAAAACACCTTTCACTTTGCAACAATAATCTGAAAACAAACCCTTTTTTATACAGTAGAATGTCATTTTCAACACAAAATAATAGTACTAATTATTATAATTATCAAATACAATCAAGACAAGTCTATCAATGTTTTTTTCATACTTTTTTATACTATTTTTAATTATTTTTGGACAACATTGATCTCTGGGTCTCACACAAAAGGTGTAAATTTAGGTCAATTTTGAGTCCTAATGTAGATTTGGTTTAATCTTGTCCGACTCCTGGTTTGGTTCTAGGTTTAGTCCCAGTTTAGTCATAGTTTATAAGTGGTGATTCTGCAAGTGTGAACACAGTCTAAAAGTAATTCATCTTTACAACTGATCCATTTCTGTAACATTTTACTTACTTGCACTCCCCAGAGCCCATCCTCCTCCATGGAAATACAGCAGCCCCCTCCTCAAACCTCCATCTCCCCCAGACGCTTCATACACTCGGACCGGGACTCCAGAGAAAGTCACATCGGTCACTTTAACTCCAGGGACAAAGTCTTCACCGGCGTCAGACTCGAGGATGGTCTCTCTGAACTCCCTGATGAACTTGATGGGGTGACCAAGGCCAAGGTCGTGCTTCAGAGCGGCCTGTGCACAAACAACCCAGAGATGGGTCTAAATGTTCACATAAAATAAGTTATGATCATTTGACCTCTTTAACTAAATAAATTCACTATGTAACTGTTGTGAAGGTGCCATCTGCAAGTCTCCACTGAAATGACATTGTGTAGACGGAATGAATCACAATATGGTATTAAATGATCTATTTTGCATTTATTTAATTACTAGTGTTGCAAATTATGAGCTAGTAATCATAGCATCAGAAATAAATAACACAGGCTTAATTTCCACATGCTTTGTACATAAGAGATCTCAAAATGTATTTTAATAATTAACCTCAGTAAAAACAAAGTCCACAGTTACTGAATGACAGTGATGGCAGTTATGTTGCACTATATTTAAGGCACATTTATCCTGCTTATATCGTTCAATACCTTTAAATAAAACAAAATCCACAAATTTATTCTTACAAATTTCGAGACTGTTTTGAAAGTTGCATCCAGCGCCCTGAGCTTCCATGGCTCCCGTAAACCATCAGGCAGAGGCGTGTAAATGTAATAAACCAACGAGGAAGTTAACAAAGTCAAAGCGACAGAGAAAGGGCTCATGTTCGCAAATAATGTCATTTTTCTCCTGTCTGCTCCTGTGGAATCTGCGCTGTGACGCTCAGCTCCACCGTTTACAGCACTGGGAGGGGCAAAGTGTAAATGAACTTCCAATGAGAAAATAAAAAAAAAAAAAAAACACACAAAAAATTTCGATACCTCTTGATCCTGAATTTTCCTTACTTGAAATTTTTGAGAAAACTGAACCATTAAACAAACACCAAATAATTTTTACATAATACTTGTGTGAAGCACC
>KN489346.1:24417-40618 GCA_000787155.1 Scartelaos histophorus
GGAGTTTAGATGGTAATATTTGGGATTTGCTTTTCCTGAACCGAAGAGCGACCCCAGAAGAGGATGAGAGGGACTTTGATACACCGTGTAGAAAACTGGAGAAATATTTTAGCACGGCCATTGATGTTTGTGGACGCAAAATAGTCCTAGATACACTGTTTTCCCAAAATGAGCAAGATGTGGAGGATTACTTTGAAAATCTGCAGGAGTTTAAGAAGAAGAGCATGCAGGAGGAGATGTCACGTGCTAAAAGTGAACTGCGACAGGTGAGACAGACAGGTGGACAGGTGGACAGGTGGACAGGGGGATAAGTCACCCAATAAAATACAATCAGGGTCCCATGAAAGCCAATGTGCATGTATTTGTGTATGACATTTATTTATTAAGAGGAATAACCCCTTGAGATTCATCATATTGTTTTTGAGATCAATGAGTTAGCAGCAGACAACAGTGACAAAGTGAAATATAATACATTGGGAAAAACAAGAAAAACTAAACTTATATACATGGATACACACACCCACACACACAAACTTACATATCACCTCCTTACCCAACATAATTACAATAATTAACTGAGATGCTTTGTAGATTAGGATTCATTATGAAAACTTGAAACAATGGAACAATGATTCTGAAAATGCAATTCGGAAACAAATGAAAAGACATTATAGAGCGAATATAATCAGATTTAATGGGTTTATACATTATTTCTACATTAATAATTACTTATTCTGTAATAAAAATAGCACCTAGAAACATTTATTTTGTAATATTTCAGAATTAATCAAGGTTTGGCAATAATAATAATGCATTTGACTTATATAATTGCTTTAGACTGATGGAAACAAAGCTGCTATTCTATGCCCATCACTCACTCCTCCATTCATACTAAACAAGACAGGTAAAGTGTCTTGCCAAAGGACAAAACAACAATTCACACTAGAGACACTGGTGGCCCACTGTGGCTCCTGTTATTTCTGATCCCTGCTCCTTTTGTGGAAAACCCTGTCTGTGATTTTCATAATCATTTACAATCTTCACTACTAACAGCAGATCAGTAATTTAGTAATGTTATTTTATCCAAGTTTAATGTTTTTTAAATCTCCTGGGTATGACTTTTTGTTGATGTAATCAACTAATACCACAGTAACAGGGTGGAAAGTAACTAATTACAAGGGACAACAAGGCTTATTATTGAGAATATGCTGCTCTGATTGGCCTGAACTCACAGAATATGGATTACAGTTAAATGCAACATAAATTAAGCAGGCTAAAGCTAAATTATAAAGTTTTGTATGACAAACTAATGCTATATAATACTTAGTAGTAGTAGTCATTTAATTGTACTTTTAATTGAGTACACGTCCTCCTTCCCCCACCTTCTAAATTAGCTTTACTCTGTTATTTGCTTCCTCCTTACATCCATGTTTCTTTCCAGTTGCTGCAGAGCCATACTGCGGTGGACAGGATGGTGGCTCTACTCGACATTTACCAACAAGAGGACGATGCCTACCATGACCTGGTCACCGTAGCAACGACCTTCTTCCAGTTCCTGCTGCAGCCGTTCAGGGACATGAGGGAGCTGGCCTGCCTCTGCAAGATGGAGATCCTGGTAAATGCCTCCATGACTGTGCTTTCATAGATCCACAGAAGGAATTACATGGTCACAGTTGCTCAAACTCACGGCTGTTAGAGTTGATACAGAAGTTGTTTAGGTATCACTATTTAATATGGTAAATTACACATTACAGTACAGTTATTCATTGTAGTTGTATTATGTATACTTTTATTTGAAGTTGACAAAAACAGAATTTAAACTCAATTTCAAATTTAAAAAAAAAAGAAAAAAAAAGTTGATGAGACAGTGTTTGAGAGACATAAACAGCACCAAACCCAGTCTGTTATGCAGATACATGTTGTTACTTGATCTCATGAGTTCTAGCAAATCAGTATGTGTGACAAAAAGGTCATTGGAACAGTAAGTCTTTTATTCTATCCTAATCTGTAGAAAAACATCTTACTGAAGTTAAACAAAACTAATGCACTAATCATAATATTGCTTTGGTGTTTTTTTTTCACGTTTTTGTCCTTAGTCCTTTACTCTCAACTCACCCTAATTCCTCTGTGTGTTTATAAGCCAGTCACATGAGCAAAATTGTATGTATGTTCTATTGGTAACATTGCTAACATTACAGTCAAAATAACACCAGGATAATCTCCATAAACTCTTTTCTAATTGAAGTATAGTTATAAATGTAGTATAGTTCAAAAATAATCATCATAAAATATATATCTATAATACATATCTGTAATGCATGGAAGATATGAATTATTTTGAACCTCAACAGCAACACAATAAATACTGATCCCAAAATGTATGTTAATTTATTTATTGACAGTGTGTTGTCATAGTGATTGTCGTGACAGGTCTTGTTGGTACATATGTTGAACCTCGCCACAGGGTCCATAAACTGGTCCATTCTTTGTTAAGTACAAGTGCTTCTTATAATAGACTTACAGCTGGGCCACGGTTATACTCACATGACTGACTGTGAATAGACCACCACAAGGCTCTAGTACTCAGTGTTTCCCAAACACGCAACTTATATATTGCCACGGAGGCCAACGAGGAGACAGATAAGCAAGTGATGCCATCAGGCCAAGTTACAGGTCACATTTGTGGAGAGGCAAGCCCCTTCACAATTAAGATACATGTTTTCAAGGTATTTTTGAGCAATAAAACATAATAAATAAATAAGTGATACATAAAGTGTCATGATTTACTGTGGAACATTGTAGACCAAACAGGCGATGGATCCTCCAACAGAAGTTTCATAGAGCATCTTGGTTGAATAACAATAAATGCAGCCTAAACAAACCCTATTGAAAATCCAATGGAGCCAAACCAAAGTTTTATAATCAACTGAAGAGTTTCAATGAATTTTTACATCAGTAAATATATTGGCTCCTGTTTTATCGGTATTATATTGGCTGGAAAAAAAATTTCCAAACCAGTTGGGCCTCAGTCACAATACAAACATTTAAATTTAGATTTTGACACTATTGAATAGATACTGAATAGAATGACATTTTTAGCATTAAAGTGTGGTACTTCTTTAATAGTACGATGTTGTCTTAAATCAGCTCAAGATCACTCTAAAGATATTCAGAAAAGGTTCATTTCAGTCCTGTGAATGCGATTTTTTTTTGTATTGACTCCTGCTCAGTCTAAATCTATTTTCTATTCTAGTTTTAGTCTGGATTGGTATACGATTTTCACTATCTTTGAGCACCTTACTGTATACATAATAGGACCACATGGAGACAAAATATTAAAATGTTTGCAGATTGCATTACCTGAATTATTGCTCTATTTCTACTCATTACAGAAATCATTGGAGTTTGAAGAGTTGGGTCCCAAAAGGATCGCAGAGCTGCAGAAGGAGGCAGAGGAGTGGAGAGTTAAAGCAGAAAACGCAGTGGCTTCAATACAAGACATCACAGTCAATTACTTCGCTCAGACCTCTAAAGCTTTAGCGGGTATGAAGATGATTTTTTTTATTGCAGTATTCTGTAGGGATGTAACTATTAATGAAGTATTGTGACATTGTATCGCTAAAGGTCCCGCAATAATATCATGGGCTGTCACAATATATTGAATTGCTCTGTTTGACTGCTTTTATAGTAGTTTTATAGTTGTAACAGCAAACTAAACTATATATACCATGATATATTAAGTGCAGAAACATGACGAAATATGTTTTTTACTTTAATTCTTGGGATTGTGACAGTAATAATTCGTGCCAAAGTCTTGTCAAGATATTTTAAAAGCAAAAAACCATATCTATAATTGTATTTGCGCTGCCAAACTGTACTGTGAGATGCATGTTGTGATAATATTGTACTGTGAGATTTGGATATTTTCTCTAAAATAATGATTGACTCTCCTGCGTTGCTAATTTTTTGGTACAAATATTCTGAAGTGGGTATTGAAGCCAAATATTGGAATCATATTGGAGAACTGTACATTTAAAAAAAAAAGTAGTAGATGTAATAAGTACTATAAGTTTAAAAAAAAAGGTATATATTATATTTTATTCCTGAGCAACTGGTCAATTACAACAACCAGAACTGGGGCAGATGGATTCTCTGAGGTTTGTGAACTCAGAAATATTGCAAGAATCCATGTTCCTGGACAGGTAAGTGCTTTTAAGTGAGATACTGTAGGAGGCTTCCACACTGTCGAAATGTGTTGAAATGTGTGAAAAAAGTACAGGCATATGAGAGAAAGTAAAAGTATAATTGGGCGACTAAGATCACAGATGGTTGTTGTGGCCGTGTTTCAATAGAACTCCGCTGTGAGTTTAGCAGATTTTACAGAATCAAAACTGCCTAATCTTTTGCTTTTTGATAACAAGGTCTTTGTAAAATCTTGCACAATCCAAATGGTTTTATTGAAATCCATTCTTTCATTTGTTTATAAAAAAACATTGGGTACCCTGAATTTAGTGGTGTTGGATTTGTGTGGATAGAATTTAGTATTTTAGCAGATACACTTTGGGACTTTAATGGGGTGTGTTGTGAGCCAAATGTACATCTTGATTTATGTAGGCATTTTAAAAAGAAAGTATATGTTTATAATATATCTAAAATGTGTGTATGGAAATGAGATGCAAATAGATATTTGAGGTGCACATTGTTTATTTATTTAGTTATTTTTTATCTAGTCTTTACTGTATTTATCTCACATATTATATATTTACATAATGTTCACAAATGTATGTTAGATTTGTGTTTCACAGATCCATTTAGCATGTCACAAAGCATTGTGTATTATAACATGGCCAATATGGTTCTTCTAATCTATGCCTTCATGCAGGGATGGTGAGGCAGATGGAGGAGGATAAGACTCGTTTTGGAGCAGCCGCCTGGGCCTGTGTGGCTCCTCGTCTGGAGAAATTGCGCTTCCTTTTGGCGAAAGAGACTCTGCAGCACATGAGAGCCACAGAGATGTGTCTGAACTGCAAGAAGAACAACATCAAGGAAAAGGTCTGTAATGGGGGAAACACTTTACTGTACTACTATTAAAACAAAGTGAGGTTCAAACTACATCCTTTAACACATTTAGTGTTCACCTCCGTCAAATTTGTGTCGTGTAGCTCAAATTCGGAAGACATCTCCTTGACGTTCTTGTAACATTCAGAACAAAATATATCACATTTTTACATGAAATAAGTAATAGTTTGGTGCACTGATTGTTGATTCTGTAAAAATCTGGACTGTTTCTCAATCCATTATATAGATTTTTCTCCTTTTATGTGTCAACCTTGTTTTTGTTTTGAACGGAGCATACATTTCTCTGATCGGTTAATCCACCTGTTAATCACACCCTCTGAAATCAGGGAGACAGGATACGGCTCCAGACCCGTCATTGCATTTAAAGTTTTTTTTTTTTCAAAGCGTGTGATTCTGACTGCTCAGGTAACTCCCCTGCAGCTCTAGTGTTTGGAAAGCAAATATTTCCTTAGCTGGTTCTTCATATAGAGTTTGAACATTGGTTCGCTAATGTCTGCATTATTATTGTCACCCTCCCCCTGCCTGGATGCACTTGAAGTAAACCCCTGCACTACTTCATGATATTTAAAACTTTTAGGCTAGCCTGGGAAGTCCAAATACTTAAAATGTGTTTCAAATAAAAACTTTATGGCATATTTTTCCCCTATTACTCTCTCCACATACCCCTTTGGTCATTCTGTGCAGATTCTGTGCCTTTATGTATTTCAGTTTCCTGTTATATGTGAAATTCTGAGGAGTTTTCACCATTCTATAGTCCTACAAACTCCGAATATCCAAAATGAGAGGAAGAGCTGCTTGGTATTCCACTCGGACTCTTTCGTCCTTTGATCTATTTATAAACCTCTTTTTAAAAATACTTCTCTCTATCAGTACATATTCAAACTTTTTCCTCCCTAGTTTTATTTTTGGGGGTAGTAGCTGCAGGAGAGGGCGGGCTGTGCGTTTTTTAAACAGATCAGTGTCTCTACACCTGGATACAGTTGGCAGCTAAATTATTCATCCTGTTAAGCTCCATAAAGTCACGATTCAGAACTCAAATCAGCACGGGACACATGTGTTTGTAATGAGATCAGCCAACAGCCTCGGCACGGTCCACCTCCTGTTTGTGGCGATAGAATAATACATTTAAATAGCTTTAATGCAGGATTATGAGCTACCTGACAATTAGCAGCCCCAAATGCAGCTATGTTTCTGGCTATGTTCACACGCACACCAGAAATCTGATCATTATCTGATTATTAAAATGTCACGTAAACAGCTACTGATGTGAGTAGTGAGATTCTTTCGGATTATTCATGCATGTGCAGGTTTTCACAAGTTTAATTATGCAAGGGCAGACTAATGTGGCAAAACATTAAAGTGTCTGCTATATAAGTATAATCTTTGACATTGTGAGTTATAATTTGGACACATTAAATCAGTTTAAATCACAATATTAATTTAAAATACTTAATAAAAGAAACGCTGACTTCTACGTTATAAAACTGGTAGCTGGCATCACGGTAAACAACACAACAAAGGGCGGGATTGCTTATGGCCCCTCCTCTTATTCAGGTGAGACTATTTTAACACAATGTGACCACAAAGAACTGACTTTACTGGAAGAACGACAGAACTGACATGCCGTTATTTAGACATCTAATTGACGTCTAATTGTCGCAGTTGTGTCATAAACATTTTTCAAGCGTCCCACTACTTTGGCGTAGTTGGTGTAGCGGCACTTTACTATTTTTCCCATCCTGCTTTTCCTCCAAATATTAATGTGACAGCCTATTATACTTTACACTCCCGTATATCATAAGATGCTTGGGCCGGTGCAAAACACTTGATCAGAGGGAAAATGTCTTAACTGATAGCCGTGGAAAACAGTCATGCATTTTCTAAAAAGAGCATAGGCCAGCCTTCAGGAAAATGTCTACTCTAAAACTGAGGCTGCATGGGAACTTTGTGCTTCGTTCATTTCGTCATGTAGGCTGTCTGCGGAGAACACTTGACTTGATAGTTGTTGAGATTTAGAACAACGAAGAACAGTGAGAGACGCACCTGGGTAGACTATTGCAAACTTATGAGTCAGAATAGCAATATTAAAAGGGGTTGGAAAACCGGCACGTCTAAATAGAGACATTTTGCTGTCGGAATAGGTGGTGGACCCCTAACTTTACAGTCACAAGTTAGCATTAGCCAGCAGTTTTTCAGTTAGTCAATCTGACATTTTTTGTTGAAAATCAAACACCCAAACAGGACCATGAATGCTCATATTGATCACAGGCTCCAAATAATGTGCCATTTAAATCAATTTTTCTTTTGTCATGAGTTTCCAGACAATCTTAAAACCAAATATCCCCATTTACCAGGGACAGTCCCAGGTTTGAGCCCTGTGTCCCCTGTCCCATCAGATTTATACAAAACCAGTGATCTGTCCCAGTTTTATACAAGAAATATCCCAGGTGTGTCTATTTTTCACCAATTTGATCTAAACCAGGACTAAACTAAGACTAACAGGACTAATCTGGTTCGTGCCAACAGTACAGAGGAGCATAAATGGTCATTTATTTTGCCAAAATAGAGAAAACCGTGTTTGTTAATGACCATAAAGCAAAAACAACAAAAAAAATGCAGTGATAGAAGTCCCTCAGATTATGACTGACACAAGAATGCATAATATTGCCCGCTTTATTCACAGTTTTATTTATACCAAACATCTCAATCCGGGTGTGTCCCACTTTTGCATTTTGAAAATCTGGTCACCCTAAGAACAACTCCAACATGATCAAGAACCAATTGAAGAATCACAGTTAATGGTAGAGATCTGTAACGGGCATGTAAGGTGCTGAGATGGTTTTAGGGCACAGTGAAATAGTTGCATAATATTGTGAAATGGTTACATTGAATGGTACATGACGCAGTAGTCTGTAATACAAATGTATGCTTATATTTGGACAGGCTTAGTGACAGGGAGACGGTGATTTGAAATGTAAACTTATGTGCCTGTAACAGAAGCAGGTCCAAGTTAAAGATGTAACTCGAGGATTTGCCACCTGTTTCTGTCCATGGAAATGTTATTGCTTTGCCTAGATTGTTTCAACGTATGATGTTATTTTCTTGGACACAAGCAGGTAGCACATACAGGCCAAGTTACAGGTGAGATCTGTGGGGAGGTGAACTTTTTACAGTATGAATCATGTTACCCTTTACCTTTTGTTTAGTTGAGATTGGCAATTCCAGGTCTTAAATTATCAAAATGATTCTAGTGAAGGTGTGTGGAGTTTAAAAACATAGTGGAGCACTTCCTGTATTATCACATGACATAACAAGGTGTTTTTTGGATTGAGAGAAGAACTCAGCCAAATATGCAGGGTTTGTGTGTTAATCTTGTGTGAAAGAAACAAAACAAAACTGCAGGTATGTTTTTAACAAACATCATATCAGAGATCAGAAAAAGCTGAATATCTCTGAATTTGTCTGTTGTAATTTCATACTCCATTTGATTTCTCATGATCATTTGACTAAACAAACCATTATTGTTTAGTTTATTTTGTTCTCTTATCGTCTTTGACTCTGCCCAGCCCTCTGAGGCCTGTGGCAGCAGCTCTGGGGGAGTTTTGGTTTTGCTTTTATTTGCCCATTTTACTCTGACCTTGAGGAGATTTCCGGCTTTTCCGTTGTGAAATTGGATTAACACAGAGATCTGAATTCTCCAGTCCAGAATAAATCACACCTGATTTTATAGGATAGGGTTTTTTTCGTGAACTAAATCCATTAAATACATCTATAATAAAGTCTGATCAATCATAATATTTGATTGGATTAAATATTTGTTTTGTCTTATTGTGTTATTAAAACAAATTAAAAGGATTTTCAATATTTGTTTTTTAAGGTGCACTGTGTAACTTTTTTGGTGGAGGGTCCATCACCAGCTTCTTCATGGAGATATTGCCCTGAATGTTCCACAGTATGGCATTGCTTATCTCTACAGGGACAGCAGGTGACACCACAGGGCCAAGTTACATGTCAGATCTGGGGAGACGCGAGCCCACTCCCAGTGAGAATGTAACTTTTTAGGTCAAGTTTAGGAGTAAATGCAACATAGATATTTTTAATGCCATACCGGGACATTCCAGACAAAACAATAACATCGCCATGGAGACAAGCAAGTGGTGGACCCTCCACTAAAACTTACACAGTGCACCTTTAAACACTACTACAAATCAGTGCCATTTGACACATATACATGAAAAATAATGAGGCCAAAATTGTAAACTGAACATCACAATTCAATTATTATAATTGATCAAAATCTCATCTTTTCTCTTGAAACCTTGAAAGTCTTGTGGAAATTGTGTCTCATCCCACCCACAATGGTTGTATTGGATTTAAAATAAATTTGAACATTTGAAAACTAAATTTTAATTACTTATCACATTATATTACAAATTACTAATAACAAATGAACTATGATTTATTAGATTTTTATGAATTTGTGTCTTGTCCACCCCCACTGTCCATTACCATAATATCTGTTCTGTTGTTTCAGATGGAGGCCTTGTCCACCCCCCTCAGTCCTGGCTCTGGTCCAGGTCCAGACTCAGAGGACTCTGTGGACAGACTGGAGCTCAGGTTTTACGAAACTCAACTGGAAATCTATGACACAAAGTTTGAAATCCTGAAAAACGAGGAGCAGCTGCTAATGGCCCAGATCGACACTGTACGGAGACAAATCAAAGGTAACACCACATCTGAAGAAGAGAACATGAAACCGAGTGTCCAAACTTTGCAGCCTCTAAAAAAAATCTAGACAAAAAGCCTGTTTTATTTCCAAAGTTCTGCAAGGGCTTGCCCCTTCCACGTTGTTTTAAGTAAGTATATAAATAAATTAAAATAACCATGAAACTACCTAAAATTACATTTTGCAGTGAGGGGTGTGATAGTAATAGTTCCACTTTACAAGACATTTAAAACACTTTTATTTAATTGTATTTCTTTGAGTAGTTTATTTAATTTATTTCACTATACACATCAAAATTCAATAATTGCTAGTACATCTTCCATGTCCTCTCATGACCCCCACTTTGGGACCCATTGTACAAGAGTTTCTCTCAATAGGGCAGAGTGACTTGACACTGCTCAACAGGTGTACCATGTAATTTCTCCACTAGAGGGAGCTCCCAACAATATATACTGTATATCAGATCCCATGGCATGTGCACATGAGCATATGCATTTGGAGAAAAAATTCTGTAATAAAAAATGGAATAATCCTCTTAACTAGATAAAAACACAATTGCTAAGATTATACTATAGAATATATATTACTGGTTAATGCACTAGTCAGAATTTTCAGTCAATGAATGTGACTCCACAAAACACCATACGATAAACAAGGAGTCCTCCACAGGTAACCTGGGATCAATGCCAATCTATACCTCCCACTGCTGCACCTGCTATTCCCAGTGGTCTTCCATCCAAGACTAACAAAGCCCAACCCTGTTTAGCTTCCAAGATCAGCCGAGATTGGGCAGTGGCATATAAAGTAATATTGTGTAAACAAACCTGAATGACAATGGCTCATCATGTTCTGCACAGAGCTGAAGGAGGAGGTGGTGTATTACGATGTGTGTGAGGACCCAGAGGAGCTGCAGAGCCTGGCCCAAACTGGGCTCCAGTCCGAGACCCCAGCTCTCAGACAACTCAAGAAACGCCTTCAAACTCTGGAGACCAAGAGAGGAAACATCTGTGCACGAAGAGCTTATCTGAGGAACAAGAAGGTTAGGATGAGTATATTAATTATCTCACTTTTTAAACTTTAAACCATGTTGTATTGTTTTCTTGTCATTTACATACTTGGAGTTGGGCATTGTAATGTAATTTAAAGCCTAATTTGACCTCCTGTATGTCCTTCATATGTTGTCTGACCAGCCAGTCCCTTCTACATTCAGTTTGGGACAATATAGGGTGAAAATACTTCATCCAAACTTGAGACGGTCCAACTACAACTGCTCATTTGTCAGATTGAGGAAGACTCTAAGACCAAACCAAAACAACTTCTTTTACCTGAAATAAGTAATAGTTTGGTGCTTCGATTGTTGAGTCTGTAAAAATCCACACAGTTTCTCAGTTGTTTATGTAGTTCATGTGTCTTTCTGATTGGACAATCCACCTGTCAATCACACCCTCTGAAATCAAGGAGACAGGCCAGTCAGGTAACATAATATGTCAAAGCACACTTGGACTAAACATAGAACTAAACCTGGACTAACTAAGCCATGACTAGAATAGACCATCTGAACTAAACTGGGATTAAACCAAACCAGGACTAGGCCAGGACTAAAACAAGACTTTACCAGTCCAAACCAAATCTACATCAGGATTATGTCTGGATCAAACCAGGACCAAACCAGTACAAGTGTGAACACAGAAGACTAGAATAGACCAAATCTACATCTGGACTAAACTGAGAGGTGAAACCAAACCAGAACTAAATTAGAAAACCAAATCTCAACAGGATTACTTTGGATCAAACCAGGAAACTAGAACCATGTCTGCATCAGATCTAAACTTGGCTCAAAACTAAACTATGACTAAATCAGGACTTAGACAGAACTATATGGGAACTATAGCAGAACTAAACCAGGACTTTGCCAGCCCAAACTAAATCTCCTTCAAGACTGTGTCTGGATCAAATCAGGATCAATCTAGAACAAGTGTAAATGCACAAGACTAGAATACACCAAATCTACTTCTGGAATAAACTGAGATTAAACCAAATCAGGACTAAATCAATCAGGATTTAACGAGGGCCAAACCAAATCTCCATCAGGATTAGGTTGGGATCAAAGCAGGAAACTATAACCAGGCCTGTATCAGAACTAAACTAGGATCAAATCAGGACTTAAACAGAAATATATAACAAAACTATAGCAGGACTAAACCAGTACTTTGCCAGCCCAGACCAAATCTCCATCAGGATTATGTCTGGATCAAGCCAGGACCAAACGAGGACAAGCGTGAACACAGTTTTTATGTTTTGAAATAATGTTCCTTATATTCTACCAATCTAGAGGCTTTTAAGGCGGTTTGTGCTCTATAAAACTAATCATACAAAAACCAACAACAAAAAGCACTCCTGGTACGTAGGTATGGTATCATAGATCAGAATATAATTTCATTAGAGTTATAATCAAATCAGGAAGTCTCTCCTCCTCTCTCCTCCTCTTCCTTCTCTCGCTAATGTTTTTACTTACGCTCTTGCACCGACGTATTTTTAGATTTCAGTGATTTAATTTCAGTCGGTCCAAGTTGGCGTCTGCTCGTCCTCCTGGCCGATCCATCGCCTTTCAAATAAACTACGAATATTCATCTATTACTATAAATAAAGTCCTGATGTTTTTGCTCATCTTTTTTGCTCTAAGATACTGCATTCACATATCGTCTGCTGCTTTATTCAGTTTTTATCTACTGCGCTTTAGTATAGCCTGTGTATTGACTTGTAAATGTATGTATGTGAAAGAGGTCTACTCATCTCCACCTATGACATTTCTATAAACATATCAGAGGCTTTTCAATGGCTATATCATCTTTTATATGTGGTGTAAAGTCACTAGAATTCAACACTCCACTGCATTGTAAATTAAAATAAAAGCAGCTCTATTGCTCTGTGCTTTTTATGGGACAGTTAATGGTCATACCTCCTTGTCTAGACCCAATTTCTATTGATCTCAGAGGTTTAACAGGTTAGTACTTTGTTTAACTTTGTTTAACTGGTTAGTACTTTGATTGGAGATGCTGGGAAAAAAAGTAGTGGTAAAACTGTCATTGTCCTTCACCCACAGTTCCAAGAGTGAATCTAAAAACGTTTATTTATACATTAACTTCTTGGGTTCTTTTTAATTACAATACAGAAGCGAAAAAAAAAAAAAATTTCAACAAGATAAATACATCTATATTGTGTCTCTAAAAAGAACCCAAGAAGTTATCCGTCAGTCTGCCCCAGGGCAACTGTGGCTACTATAGTATCTTACCATCACCGAGTATGGAGTGAATGAATAATGCATGAAATTATAAAGCAGTGTTGAGCGTCTGGTTGCTGTAAAACCGTCTAAATGCTTAATGTCGTTCGTCTGTTCAGGACCAGTGCGTTGAAGCTCAAGAGCAGAAGCAGCTGGCAGCCAAACAGAGCACCAAAGTCTTCACACAGCACCATCAAGTTCACCTGGTATGACCTTTTATCTATTGTTCACATGTATTACTCAACTATTTATCAAATGCAACCACTGACAACAGAAAACACAAGTAAATGGTGTTTTTTCTGGAGTGTAGTAGTCACTTTGCTATCGTTTTGAGCCTTATATATACTTTATATTTTTATGTTTTATGTTATATTGCTACTGTTTCTAACCACTACTAATTAGGGATGTTGCAATATCAAATTTTAAGAAGAAACATCCCAATGCTTGCTTCTAAAGTTGTCACGATTATATATTTTTTCCTCTTGATATCCCTGCTACTAATGCATTAAGTGGATTTTTCTAAGTAGGTTAGACTCCATTGTATTGTCATTGAAATGCTTTTAGAATAGAGATTTTTCCTCAAATGATCCCGTCTCTTGTGTGTTGGTGTGCAGAAGCGAGAGAAGAGGAAGGAGGAGGAGCAGAGGAGGAAGCAGTGGGTGGATCAGGAGAGAGAGAGGACGCTCGGTCGATTACGCTCTTTCAGAGAGGTACAAGTCTTTTATGTCTTTATGATAAAAAAACACCACACACACTTTCAGCTTTTAGCACTGCAATGTTCAACTACAAGGACCGAAAACTTTCCAGTTTCAAACAGTAATCAGATTCTTGTCTTGAATATGTCAAAGGGAGTGAAAAACAGATACCAGTAGCTCAGTTGGTAAGCGCATTTGTCCATTGATCAAAAGGTTGGCGGCTTGAATCCCGCTCTTAACATAAAACATCACTGGTTGAGCTGTGTGATTCCACCTCCCACAGATCAATGCTGTCGTGTCCTTGGGCAAGACATTTAACCCGCTTCGCCCCCAGTGTCTGCGCACACTGATGTAGGAATGTGTGGTGGTTGTAAAGCGCTTTGAAAGTGGAAAAGCGCTGGATAAAAACGTGATTATTTACCGTTTAATCAATATTAACATTAGTATGAAAACTATATTCTACCTATTGCACCCAGATATATCAAACAGAGCCCATAGGTACAAAAAAGTCACATTTAAAGGACAGAAATGAACCTTTTCTGACCATTGGAATGTACCTGGACCACTAAGAGATTACACAAGACCGCATGGTAATATAAAAGAAAGTACTACAATTTAATGTTGAAAAGTCACATTCTACAGTTTAAATCAACCTTTCCCCCTATGATGCAAAGATCACACAGGGTCCCTCTAATAATTATTGTACAGAACATATAAAAGTGGAAAAAGTGATGGATTTTTTCAATTTACGATTATTGTTGAAAGAAATGTAAGCTATAATATCAATAGGAAAGCTTTTTGGATCTAGTCCCTAACAAAATACAGCCATGTTTAAAATGTAATAACTTTTAAGTCTTCAAAACAAAATATTATTCTTCTGAGAAATATAGGCCCCAGCAGAAGTAGAAAGTCTAAATAGTTTAATTACTCAGATGTCCCATTGCAATATACCTTTAGGCAATTACCAAAAAGAATTGTCAGAAAGTGGTTCACAGGCATCTATAAAACACAAATAGACCATTTATTCTTCAATATTTTTCACATTTCGTTACGATCAAAGCTGCAGATTCAGTTATGTGTACGTTTCTGCTTGTTCCTGGATGCAGCCGTGAGCTTGGTTGTCATGGAAATGCAAGATTTAGAGACGGCCTTTTGGAAAATGAAAGCAGAGTTTTTTCATCTTGTGTCAGGAGTATTGTTTTTAAGCCTCACCTTAAACCACTGCACGCTCCAGAAATACAAAGAGGATTTATGTGGCAACAAAAGTGCGTTATTGTTTGAAAAAGCCAATTAAAAATGCTGCTGTTGTGTGGGCCCTTTGTGAGTATATAGTGCGTTATTATCCTCACATTTACATGAAGTGTAATTGTTTCTCAAAGTTTGCACAAACAAAAATATGAAATGTGCAAAGTATTTAAAATGCAGTGCGAATAAACTGGTTGATTGCACTTGAAATCAATTAAACTACAAAAAGTTTTTCTGTGATTTGCAGTGTTTTTGAACTATTAACAGTCTCTTGTAATTAGCCCTCACCATTAACGAAGTGACTGACGAGGAGTATTGTTCTTCGTGGGTTTCTTATCCTCTTGTAATTAGCACCTCGCCAGTGACAAAGTGACTGACGAGGGGTATTGTTCTTCGTGGGTTTCTTTTGGTTTTTTATTTTTCCTTGCAAACGATCGCGATTTTGAGAGCCTGAACATCAACGAAAAGTCCCCATACCTATGGTTCGATCAACCGGTCCGGCGTAAAATTTTATTAAAAGTGTCCAAAGTGTCCAAAGTGACCCGACTCAACAGCGCCCCCTAGAAAATGCCAAAATTCAAAGTCTATGGGAAGCAGAAATGCTAATTTCACCGTAGACAAATGAAATTCAGGACAGTGGTAGAGAACATTGAGACAAGCCAAAACATCTATTGGAGCATGACTCTAGGACGAACAGGAAGTCGGCCATATTGGATCAAAAATTTGCCGCCGTTTTGACCATGTGTTGTTCAAAATAAGGGAAGTCCCCGGGGTTTGGTCCAAATGAGCTCAGATTTGGCATGTCACATCTACAGACATAGACTCACAAAGTTATCCATGGTTTTCAGACTTATAGTTTGGCGGTAGCACGGTGGCGAATAATGCCTTCATTTCCTGTTTTTTCAATGAGCTCCACAAAGGAAAGTTGTGGCCAGGAAGCGCTAAAGAGCTCCTCCTGAGTCCACCAGGTGTGGCCAGGAGGAGAGACAAAATAAAGTGCTAAAATAAAACATCTCTGTGTGTTGTTAAGCTAAATCAGGATAAACCTACATAGTGTTATCCCTTTACTCTCAAAACATAATAATATAACTAATAACTAACTAATAATAGAACTAATAATATAACTAATATAACTTGAATTTATATATCTTGTTACTTAATTAACATCTCCAAAAA
>JACN01130893.1:0-11998 GCA_000787155.1 Scartelaos histophorus
TAAAATAAAATTCAAATAATCTTTTTTAGAGTAAAAAAAAAAAATGAGAAAGTGAGAAATTCGGTGGTTCTACTGAAACAAATTATCTTCCATAAGGGAACATTGTTATTACATAGTTAAAGATGCTCTATGTATGAAAAATTAAAATGTAATCAGACAACAACAAAAAAGAGAAAAATAAACACCACACAAACAAACAAAAAGCTACATATAGTCCACCTTTACTTTTCTTTTAGCTATTTAGACAAATAAAGACAAGCAGGCGACAGGTTAACAGTTATAAGTCAGATCTGTGGAGAGACGCAGGTTTTTTGAGCACTAAAAAACTGGAACAAATGCAAGATAAGTTAAAAGCCACACTGCGGAACATTTCAGGCAAAGCTTCTAAATTTTCAGTTTTCCCTCCCTGTGCAGAAAAAGCAGCGGTAAAACAAAACAGCTCGGCAACTCGAAAAACGGCAAAGTCGACCTCATTACGCATTTATCGACAGGCGCAGATCGCGACAGAGTGAGGAAGTAATGCACCAGGAGCACCGTGAAACGCAGCAGCAGCGCCCCCAGGATCACCAGCATGGTATTACAGGCAGAACGCTTTGTTGGGTCTATTTTACGCACGTCCCTGCCTCTTTCCCCGGGGCCTGGACTAATCAGAATGCGCAAAACGGAGACGCTGCAAAACGTCACGACCCCCAACGCGCAGAAGGACGTGACGCAAGACAAAACGATGTAATATAAGATAGATTTAAGCCAAGTTCGAATGGCAACTTGGCCAAACGCGAGCAACCAAGTCGTAATGATGCAAATGTTCCTGATCGTGACCCCGCCCCTTTTCTTCAAACGCAGGTACGTGAGTGGGTGGAGCGCGGCCAGGTAGCGCTCCGTACAGGTGAGACAGTGGAACAGCAGCTGCCCGCAAACTGATATATTGATCAGAAAAATGCCAGCGTTCTCCATGGTGTCATTGTCATAGTTTTCATACATCGTGTAGCAGTACAAACAAGCGCCGATAATCCCCGTGATCTCCAGCGCCATCATGTGGTACGTGAACGCGTCAGAGTGGGAAACGCTTTTGAGTTTCTTCCATTTTTTGTAGCCAATGGAAGTGACCAAGAGGAAAACTGGCAGGAGAAGGAAGTAAACTGCGCTGGAAACTGTAAGAATGATTTTGGCCGTGAACACGTCGCATGGGTTTCTGGGTCTGGAGAAATTCATCTGAGGAAATAGAAAATGTTAGAGGTTAAATGTTAGATGTTGTCTGCTAAGAAACAAGAGGCCTAGAGGAAGAAGGAGAATTATGCATGAAAGAGGATGCAGAGAAGAGGCTCAGATGGAGTAAAGGACGCAGAGAAGAGTAAAAATCCTTTACCTCTTTAGCTGTGACCGGATCGAGACTGGAATGAGACAGGACTGTGAAGTTTTTGCATATGTCATTTCAAATAAACTTCTCTAGAGTTACATTAGCCAAATCTGATCTTCATTTCTTTATTCAAGCCTCATTAATGACTCTTAAGCATATTTTCCAAATTCAGAATCACTCAACCTTTGGAGATATTTGTACCATCTTTGCATTTTTGTATCTGAGGCAGCTATGTAAATCACTTATTTAAAAATAACCAAATGTTTCGTGTCATCAGTGCAGAATGCGTATTGCCCTGCGTTTCCTGTCTCTCAGTGAGGAGGTTTTGTAACTTTGGTGGTTAAAAGGCTTACACAATAATGCAATATCTGATCTATGACACACACACCGGCTGTGTTTTGTTTCATCCACACATGTTCAACTCACAAACTCTGCATATTTAGGCCGAGTTCTTCTTTCAGATGGAAAACACTGTTAATCCTTGTGATGTTATGTGGCAATACACGAAATGCTCCACTGTTTTAAACTCCAGAAAACTTGAAAACTACCAGATGACATCACAAGGTGGAGCAGAACATTTGGAGATGTAGACAGAAAGAATAAGGCAACCATGTGTGAAACAACTCCAGGTATGATTTTCAAGAGTCAGTTTTGTGTAATAAGTAGTAAAGTATTAAAATCACGTCAAATTCATGTTATAGATCCAGGGACGGAACGACTGGAACGTCCCGACGTGACCTTTACGCACCTGGAACGTGCACGCCCCCGAGTGCCGATCCCGCGCTTTTCTCTGCTCTGATTGGCTGGAAATAGTCCACCCACACGTCAGCGTGTGTGTGCGCATGCGCACCAAAGTTTGTTGATGAAGTCAACTCACAAACTCTGCATATTTAGGCCGAGTTCTTCTTTCAGATGGAAAACACTGTTAATCCTTGTGATGTTATGTGGCAATACACGAAATGCTCCACTGTTTTAAACTCCAGAAAACTTGAAAACTACCAGATGACATCACAAGGTGGAGCAGAACATTTGGAGATGTAGACAGAAAGAATAAGGCAACCATGTGTGAAACAACTCCAGGTATGATTTTCAAGAGTCAGTTTTGTGTAATAAGTAGTAAAGTATTAAAGTAAAGTATTAAAATCACGTCAAATTCATGTTATAGATCCAGGGACGGAACGACTGGAACGTCCCGACGTGACCTTTACGCACCTGGAACGTGCACGCCCCCGAGTGCCGATCCCGCGCTTTTCTCTGCTCTGATTGGCTGGAAATAGTCCACCCACACGTCAGCGTGTGTGTGCGCATGCGCACCAAAGTTTGTTGATGAAGTTAACGGAGTTTCTCTCGCCACGATTCTCTCCAAACGGAGCTAGAAGTGAGTTTACGCGCAGAGGAACAGGCTCTCCTCACGTCCCCGCAGTGCGTCTCCGGCGGCATGAGGCTCGAGTTTGCGCCGCTGAATATCCCGCTGCGGAGAAGGCTGCAGACCGCCGCCGTGCTGCAGTGGCTCTTCTCCTTCATAGCGCTGGGTAAGAACCAGAGTCCAGACCAGAATCAAGACTAGAAAACAAGTCCCAACCCAAGACGAGACCAGAGACTTGACCAGAGCCAGAGTCTATTACTTTAAAAATGCACAACTTTTCTGGTGCGGGGGTCTCTCACCTTGTCTCCACGTTTACCTTTGATTGGAATGTCCCACAGTGTGGCATTATCTCTACTGGTGGTAACCAGATTCTCCAATGTGGTGATGATGATCACACTGTCCTTGCCACAAAATATCGGAAAAGTTAAATTCACAAATATGGAATCTGATCCTTTCTATTCATGACTAGACCAAGACGGTGCCATATTACAACAAGAATCTGCATTTTAACCACATTAATTTTAGCTGTCCCCATCTGCATTTATTAATATTGGCTTATAGAATGCTGTGATGCCCTCTAGAACCCACCAGTTGGATGCATTCAATTACAGGAGGTGTCATTGCTTTAAAATACCTTTAAAATACCTTGTTCTTACTGTGAGTGGGGTCACCTCTCCCAAATCAAACCTGTAGGCTAAGTGCTGGTGCCACTCATTGTCCTCATTGAGATGAGGCAAATTTAATGCCATACCATGGAATATTCTGGGCAAAACAATGACATATATGTAGGTAAACTTCTCCAGAAAAGCTACTGGAACTTTAATTATGGTTATAAAAATAATGGATAATATTTTGACACTTTGGGTGCAAGTGCAAGAACACGCTGAACCATCAACTCTCAGGTGGCTGCATAAACCTACTGCCACTTTATCAGTTACAAAATGAACACAAAGTAAATATTGACTAATTACAGCATGAGCCCCATCCAGACTGCAGTCGGTCCATAGTCCGGGATTTAGATCATGTTCTAGATATGAAGTTTTTCATGGTCTATTAATCCTGATACAGCCCTGGGTTAGGAATTTAGTTATTTCTTTTCCCTCTCTTCTTGGTTTTGTCATGGTTTACTCCTAGATAACGCCTTACTCCTATTTTATTCCTGATGTAATTCTGCTTTAGTCCTGCTTAGGTCCGGGTTTACTACTGATTTACTTCTAGTTCTCGATCTAGTTTTGTCACCAAACTTGCTTTACTCCTATTTTAGTCTTGATTTAGTCCTGGTTTAGTCATATTTCTTGTCTCTTCCCAGCCCAGTGCTGCCTGGCAGGTTTCGTGCTGCTGCTGCTCTCTGATTGGTGGCTCTTAGCCGTCCTTTATGCTGGTTGGCTGTGGCTGGACTGGGACACGCCCACCAGTGGGGGGCGTCGCTGGGAGCTGTTGCGGCGATGGTCTCTGTGGGGCCTCTTCAGGGACTACTTCCCCATCAAGGTAGGAGGGAGGGCATCTGACATACAGGGATGTAAGATGATGGAACAGCATCATTGTTAAAATAATTAATTGTAAATGTTAATCATTTGTGGATCATTTTCTGCAGCTGGTAAAAACTGTGGACTTGGACCCGAACAACAACTACATCTTTGGATTCCACCCTCACGGTTAGTCCTCATTTCTGATTTAGTCCTGGTTTAGTCCTGGTTTGGTTATGGTACTGGTTTAGTCCTGGTTTGGTTATGGTCCTGGTTTAGTCCTGGTTTCCACCCAGTTAAGGATGATAAGATTTATCAATAATCACAATAATTCAGGTCAATAAAATATTAAATCGGTCATAAGATTATAAAAATAAGAATTGCAACAATGTTCAAAACAAAAATTAAGCCATTTTAGGTCAGTCTGCTGCACAATAGAAAGTCTTCATGTAAAATACTTTTCACCTGCCTGTTTATGTCACTTAAATATAAGTTTATATTACATTGTAATGTTACCGATTTACCCCAATAGAAAGTAATTTAGCTTCATAAACTCCAAGTAGGATCATTACAATATCACATTTTATTGTTGTAAATATTCACTGTTTGAAACAAGAACCAAACAACTTTGAAATCCGTAGTTTATTCACATTGTGTAATAGATCATCATTCTTCTTGTGTATGACTGTAAAGTTAAAGTGGCACTATGTAACTTTTCCAGCAGCCATGTGATTGTAACCATGAAGATGTATATAGCTTTTCTGGGAAAGTTCCAAAGTATGGCATTAAACCTGAACATCTTTCCTGTTGTGAGTGGGATGTCCTCTCCTGTGATCTGTCCTGTAACTTGAAATAGTGGTGTCACCATGGAGACATGGAGATACTTGAAAATATTCAAGATGAAGTGTTGTTGTTTATTGAAGCATGCAGATGGTGAATTTTTCACTAAAAATGTTAGATAGTTCACATTTAAATACCAGATTTGTAGGGCCCTGGACAAAACCTGGAAGCCAAAATCGAGTGAATTTGAACTGAATCTCCATCTGTCTCACCATCTTACCCTGGGCACTGGTGTGTGTTTTTCAGGGGTCCTTGTGGCTGGAGCATTTGGGAACTTTTGCACTGAGGCAACTGGTTTCTCTGAGCAGTTTCCTGGACTGACGCCTCACCTCCTTATGCTCCCATTCTGGTTCAGGATTCCACTCTTCAGGGACTACATCATGTGTGGAGGTCTGGACTGGGACTGGTCTGGGAGAGGGGAAGGACTAAACCGGGAGGACTAAACCAGGAGGACTAAACCAGGAGGACTAAACCTGGAGGACTAAACCAGGAGGACTAAACCAGGAGGACTAAACCTGGAGGACTAAACCTGGAGGACTAAACCAGGAGGACTAAACCTGGAGGACTAAACCTGGAGGACTAAACCAGGAGGACTAAACCAGGAGGACTAAACCAGGAGGACTAAACCAGGAGGACTAAACCAGGAGGACATAACCAGGAGGACATAACCAGGGCGACTAAACCAGGGCGACTCAACCTGGACTAAATGCACAATTGCACAAACGTGAATATGGATCATAAAAGCAGAAATATCACTTTTCACTAATATCACTATTCAATAAATCTTTCCTCATTTCCAAGAACTACACACCCAGAAAAGAAAAACATGACGTCACATCCATATTAGTCACAATTACACCATCACTCCAAGGCCTGAAGCACAGATCCTTGTGCTCTCTCCTTCATGGCCCAGAGTGCAGTTAAAGGTGCTCTCATATGAAGAGTTCCACTGCAAGTTGGTTTCATTTAGAATTTTAAGCAGATTAAAAAAACAGATACATCAATATTATAATGATGTATTATTATTCTTGTTATTCTTGCAGTAGCAGTAATTGTGTGACTGTGTAATCGTCTCCAGGTCTGGTCTCCAGTGCTAAGGCGAGTCTGTCCCACTTGCTGAGCCGTTCAGGGGGAGGGAACGTGGCGGTGATCGCGGTGGGTGGACCTCCAGAGGCTTTGGACGCTCGACCCGGGGCCCTCACTCTGCAGGTCTGTATGGATACCATGAGAAAGATGTGCCCTTGTGTCCTTAGGCAAGACACTTCACCTTACTTACCTACGTATGAGTGTGTTGTTTGTTTTTTAAAGAAAGCAGCGATATTTGTTTTGACATAGAGCAATAGAGCATACATCTCTCTGATTGGTTAATCCTCCCGTCAAACAAGTCAATCAAATCAATCACATCCTCTGGAATCAAGGCGACAGGAAAGAAAAGCTTTCAGAAATATTCATGTGCATAGGATAGAAATCTGTGCATATTTGGCTGTAGCTGAGCATAAAATAAATATTTGTAAATTCTCGAATGAGTGCAGTTGGACATCAAAAGTACTGGGTGTATTTTATCTGTCAGAATACAAACTGAAAAGTTACAACATCAAGAATTACAATCACAAAATGAAAATTTACTATTATGTTTTCTTCAGTATGAAGACAAATTCATAGAAGCCACTCTACTGTCAAAAATGCGTCATCACTTCACAGGCATTATCTGTTGAGCAGAAGAAACATTGATCGCGAAGCCAGACTTGTGCGCCGCACATGGACTGAACCAGAACTGAACCAGAACTGATCACAGGGCTGATCACAGGGCTGAGGACCAGTCATGGGATCAGTCCTTATGCAACACAAAAGTCCAGCATCTTGACCGATGTTTCTTCAGCTCAATAATTAAGGCCTGTAAAGTTTTGACGTATTTTTGACAGTAGAGGCACATGTGAATTTGTATTCATACTGAAGAAAGCATAATCATACATTTTCTAATTGTTGATGTCATATTAATATTTCTAAAAGCTTTCGTACTCCATACTCGGCTTTGTAAAATGTTGTCAAAGCGTGTGGTTCTTGGTGGTACTTTGAGCGCACACGCCACAGTGTAAATGGAACTAGATCTAGTGCTCGTGGGGCTGCTCCACAGATCTCAGTGACATGCATGAAAACAATGTAAGACTTAGACTTTTTTTTTTTTTTAATGTTTTTCAGGTGAAGAACAGAAAAGGATTTATCAAAATGGCTCTGAAACACGGGTCAGTTTTACTTTTTGTTTTGTACTTTTTTTGTATTCACTGATAAATTATTATAGCAGAAGTTTTGGCTTTTGTAGGAGTATTTGTTGTAGGTAGTCTAGAGGCCACAGTAGCAGTAGCAGTAGCAGTAGCAGTAGCAGTATGTAGTTTTTGTACTGACTTAGTGATGTGTTGCAGAGCTCACCTGGTGCCAGTTTTTTCGTTTGGTGAAAATGAACTTTATGACCAAATGGAAAACCCCAGTGGCTCCACCTTGAGGCGTGTCCAGGTAAATTTATACTTGTTTTTTTAAAGGCACTACAATCACATATCACAATCACAATACCTTTATCTGCAGATAAAGAACACGTACAAGTTTTTCTCATTCACAGTAAATGGACTGGCTTCATATGAAAGCTCAAAACCTTCAGAATTTCCTCACTGAGATGTAGAGGGTGAATTGCACTGATTCATGATTGGCTATAGAGGCAGGGTTTAGGTTGTGACCGTTCATTAGAGAGAAGCATTTTAGGTTTAAACCAACCGAATTTCACCTCTGAAACTGGCAACCCAAATGAGAGATTCATGTGAGGCTCATTTTGCCTTCTGATTGGATCCCGAGAACCAAAACACCAAAATATAAAGGACATCAAGTCCAATGTTTTTGTAATTTAAGAGTCACCATAGTTTAAGTAAAGTAAGTTTCTTTGATTTGAAATGTCTATCTCATATTTGGGGGGAAATAGATGGGTCAACTTCATTATCTACAGTTCTTTTTTAAGAGGAAAGCCAGATCAAAACCTCTAAATCTGGACTTTTAAATGGCAATTTCTGCAATACTTTAGTGACCTGTTGTCCAGCTCACTGTGAAACATTTGACATTTTACTTGTTCCTTTCAGAACCGATTGCAAAGCATCATGGGATTGGCGCTGCCGTTGTTTCATGCCAGAGGAGTGTTTCAGTACAACTTTGGCCTGATGCCCTACAGGAAACCCATAAACACCATCGGTCAGTCACTGAGCCAGGACCAGGAGGACTACACTAGGACTAAACAAGGACTGGAGTAGGGACTGAATCTGGACTGTACCAAGACCCACTACAAGAATCATATCCAAAGTATCGGTCTGTAACTGGACACCGTCTGCCTACAACAGTAAACCTGTTTTTTAGTATTTAGTATTACGAAGTCTCCATTGTTAAAGACGCTGTACCTGACATTTTAAAAATCAGCTGTGGTGCTTTTTATACAATTTTTTTATATAATATAAAGTTTTTGAGTGTTTTTATAATGTAACTTTCTCTTCTCTTTTTTTTGGTCCTGGTTCTGATTCTGATCTGGTCCAGTTGGAGGTCCTATCCTGGTAAAGGCCAAACCAAGTCCTACAAACGAAGACATTGAGGCTCTACATGAGCAGTACCTCCAGAACCTCACAGACCTGTTTGAAATCCACAAAACAGAGTACGGATACACCAAAGACCAGCACTTAAACTTCATCTAGAATCTGGATCAAAACCATGGACTCAACAGGGTCTAAAGCAGGACTAAACCAGGTCCAAACCCGGTCCAAACAAGTTCAGTATTATGATAAAAGCCAGGTACAGTATTAACAATGGCTATGTTTACACATAATCTGATTGTTCACACCTTTACAGTTTTTGACAAATTAAATTTAGGATAGGATTAAATCAGGTTCAGGAAAAAGTGTAAATAAGGAACCTAGCATGAATAAAACTTGAAATAATCATGTTTAAAAAGGACTAAACCACATAAAGAAAAGAAATCAGGGTTGTCCATAATGGGACTAAACCAGGATTTAACTTTTCTAGAGTTAAATAGTGAAAAGTTACTTAGTGCAACTTTAAAAAAAGAAAAAGAAATGGAAAGTAACCCATAATTTAGCCAGTTTGGAAATATGAATAATGCGGTTATGAGCCAAGTCTACATCCAGACTGAATTAGCTATAAAGTGTAAAGTATTATTGGACAAGACCAGAACTAAAACCGGCTTAAATCATGTCTACAGTAGATTCAAATGAGTAACAAGGCAGGAATAAATTAATCAGATCTAAAATAGGATTACATTACACCTGAATGAGGTATAAAAATAACAATCTCCAAACTAGGACTCAACCAGGACTACGCCTTGTCTAGTCCAGGTCTGTATCAGGGATTTTCTCCAACATTGCCAAAGCGAAAAAGTGAAAATGTTTACTCAAAATGTTGCCTTCTTCTATATCCTGTATTTTCATAAGAATTCTTTAAAAAGCCTTGTGCTATGTCAGGAGTACATGAATATGTGAAGATAATATAAAAACATAGGAGGCTCCTCTGTATTTGTCAGTGTGTTTAAATGAATAAAACACATGTGAGCAGGAACTTGTGTCTTTTTGCACATAAATATGAAGTGTGATGCAGCCGTCTGCATATGACTGGGAACAAACCTCCTTATCTGATCTCAGAAGCTAAGCAGGCTTGAGCCGGGATGGACGAGACTGCTGGGAATACCAGGTGCCACAGCGTGCCTCACGCGATGTGGCACGACATGGCACGCCTAAACATGGGAATACCAGGTGCCACAGCGGGGAGCTGTGCTTTTGGGCAAGACACTTCACCTTCACTTCATAATTTATTTAAAAAAAGGACAATGCACAGAAGACATTAAACTCTGAGAGAAATTATGCTTATGATGATGACTTAGTTACAAGCTACTTTCCATCTGCAGTCCTTGAGCAGGCACAAATTACATAGAAACAGCAACAACATTTCATCATTAACAGTGTCTCCTTAAAATAACCTCCAGTGTGTCAGGGGGACACTAGTGTGTCTTGAGGGATTGTCAGGTGTGCTGTGGAAAAATGTCCAATTTGAGTTGAGTTTCATTAAATTATCTTAAAGTAATTTGCAATTTTGGAGTGTCCAGAGCAAAAAAAGACAAAACAAATACTATTACAAATTGCCTAGAGCCATTTTCTTTTACCCAAATTAATGTTTGATTCATTTGATAAAGATTTTGTTTTGTGCTGCAGCATCTATTTAACAGCAAAGGTGAGCTATGACTGAAACGTGTGTGTGTGTGTGTGTGTGTGTGTGTCAAACCATATCACCAAACCTGCTTAATAAGAGCACTTGACTGAGCACAGTATTCAACAAAAGAGACATATGTTAAAGCCAAGATGAAATGGAAAACTTTTCAACTGTGACTTTTCAAATACTAAACATAATTTCTTCAACATCTGATAATTAAATGATACTGTTTTTTACATGTAATACCCATATTACTAAACAATAAATAAAAAAAAAACTTTATTTTTTATGTTTTTGAAGCTTTGTAGAAGTGTTATAGGTCTGCACAAGTAAAATGCCAAATACAATACAGAATACACCAACATACTGCAGCTATAAGCCCTCTGTACTGTTGCAATATAACCTATAATATTATGGGGCTGCCTAAAACAGTGAATTATCATTTCACTTTTTTATAGTATTCTTTGTGCAGCTATAGTTTTTTTATAGTATTCTTTGTGCTATATAAATAAAAATGTATTTCTGTTAAAATATGTTTAGGCAGTGAGTCAATCATTTACCCTTAAAATATCACAATGCTTTTGGACAGATAAGGTGAGTGCCCTGGATGTAGCTCAAAGGTCAATACTTATCCGTCTCATGTTCTGTTGTCTGGTAATCACTTGTTAAATGGACGGGAAAATGTTCAGCTGGTACAAATGAGGTAAATGTTTAGTTTGAATATACCTTCAACCCCAACATCGTTAGACTTAGACTTTGACAAATTTTATTCATCCACAGGGGAATTTTTTTGGGGACAGAATTTCACACATCACAATATATTAAATAACAGAGAGAAAAATATGAATTGCAATAATAAATTCTAAAATAAATCTCAGAAAAGATAGCAAGAGACACATGTCAAATCAAATAAAGTATAATTATATAAATGTGGATGTACAAGTCCAAATAAAATAGGAAAATAAGTAATAAAAAAACCGGCTATTTACAAGAGGTCATAGGAAGTGCAATGACCTGACATAGGGTTATCTGTTACATAAGAGTGATTTGTACAGTTGTAGGGAGTATTATCTGTTACATAAGAGTGATTTGTACAGTTGTAGGGAGTATTATCTGTTACATAAGGGATCCGTTTTACGGATTCGTTATACTGCCCAATGTCTCTTTTGCTGGTGCTGCTCCCCCAGCAGACCACAGTCTTGTACACAGCATTGCAGATGTCCCTCACTCCAGCCTGTTGTTCACATGGTCACCAAGGTACTTGTAGCAGTTCACTATTTCCATGTCATGGCCCTGGATGGTGATGGGCTTCACTGGTGTTTTTCCTGCAAAAGTCGATAACCAGCTCCTTGGTGTTGTCCATGTTCATGAGCAGATGCTTTGCCTGGGACATTCAACAAAATTTGCAATCAGTGTCCTGAACTCCAGCTCCTGCTCATCTCTGATACACCCCACCACTGCAGAGTCATCACAGAACTTCTGCAGATGGCAGAACCCAGAGCTGTACTGGAAATCAGAGGTGTACAGAGTAAACAGGAACGGAGACAGGACTGTATCCTTCTCCTACATTACTGACCACAATGTCAAACAGGGTGGGCCCCAGTCACATGTACTGACACCCATCCTGAGCAGCTTCTCACTCATCAGAAAGGGCTGGATTGTGTCAAAGGCACTGCAGAAATCGAAAAACAATATCAGAGCTCTTAACACTATCCAGGTGAG